>CM059213.1:3272355-3424855 GCA_030347435.1 Clarias fuscus | reverse complement strand
CTATACAACAAGCCCTATATCACACTATTAGAATGTGTTTTTCTTATCATTAATCCTACACCAATAAGAGCCGCCTTGCATCTTTAGGGTCCTGGGTTCGATTCCCACCTCTGGGTCTGTGTGCATGTTCTCCCCGTGC
The DNA here is from genome assembly GCA_030347435.1 of Clarias fuscus. Classification (NCBI taxonomy): domain Eukaryota; kingdom Metazoa; phylum Chordata; class Actinopteri; order Siluriformes; family Clariidae; genus Clarias; species Clarias fuscus. The sequence continues at coordinate 3,424,716 of CM059213.1, read as the reverse complement.
TTGGTGGGTTTCCTCCGGGTACCCCGGTTTCCTCCCACAGTTCAAAGACATGCAGATTAGGCTAATTGTCATTCCCAAATTGCCTGCAGTGTGTGTGTGTGTGTGTGTGTGTGTGTGTGTGTGTGTGTGCTCTGTGATGGATTGGCACCCTGTCCAGGTTGTACCCTGCCTCATGCCTTAAGTCTGCTGGAATAGGTCCCCCTTAATTTTAATAGTGAATTAGATTTTATATTTAATTTAGCTCCAGAATGAAATATTGAACATATTAGAAATAATGGCACCCCTACAACATTCGTTTCCCCAAAGCAGTTCCTATTCACTTTCCTAATATTGAAAATGATAACTCATAATTCATTCATCATTCAAGGATTGTGGGAGCGACTGTGGTACAAAAACATCATATAATTCAAATCAGGCAGCTCCAAAAGTATTGGCGCCCTTCTATCTTTTATATACAGAGTCGGGTTGCCAGCTCGATGCTAAGCTGATTCTCTGCACTTGGGGGCACTGGAGCTGACTATGTTAGTTCATGTAAAAACCTATAAAGGTAACTCCTTAAAAAAAAATAATAATAAAATAAAAAAGTCTGTGTCCTGATCTCATTTACCCAAATATGCTGCTTGATCGGAAATTTGCTCATGGTTAAACCTACCTAAACTCCTCATTTGTTTAACACATCAAAGATTATGCTATTTCCCAGATGCCTGGTATGGTACAAAACCTTTCCCAACATACATTTCCCAAAAGCCGGTTCTTTGACCAGGGGTGCCAATACTTTTGGAGCTGACGTTTAAGGATTATACCTCACTTGAAGACTGCTGACTGCTTTTTCCGTTGCCTGTCACTTGCTGCGCTCGAGGGTGTGACACTGGCTGGAAAGTGAATAGGGGAAGTACATTAGTCTCTTGTGCATTAGTGTTTTTACTGAAATGATGACCACATGATGGTTATGATTCGTTACCACTGAGTCAAGCGTCTCTCTCTCTCTCTCTCTCTGAGCCTGAATCAAAAGTGTTCACTGATGGAGAAGTGAACGTCCTTTAATTTGGCGCACATGCTATCGCTTTAAAGCCGATTGAATTCAAGTCAATCTAATGCAACTGAACAGTTTAACACACACACACACACACACACACACATCGGACGGCATGCTAATCCTGGAAAGGAGCTCAAGAGGAACCTGACTCACAGGTGGACCCATCCTCTCCTGGACGGCATCTGATACTAAATATGTTTTATAGCTCTGCATCACTGGCAAAACTAAATGTTAAGTTAATAATTCATAGTAATTAATGGTAAATACTGTTACCTGTTTTCACACTTCAATTCTCCTCCTATTCATATTCCTAATATTAAATTTGCTCATTCCGTGATTTATAATTACGAAAAATATTGCAGGCAATTCCGACAGTATGAGTCAAATGAGGTATACTCCAGGCACCTTGGCACCCTGGGTAAAGAACTGGTTTTGGGAAATAAATCAATAAATCATTGATCTGTTTAACAAATATGGAGTTTAGGTAGGTTGAAACATGAGCACTTTTCTTCTGCAACATTTCTTATGAAGCAGCGATTTGGCTGAATTGAGGTCAGGATTTGATTGGCTTTTGAAAAGTCAGTGTCTTTGGTGATTTATAACATCCCTGACTATCAGCCATGCACTCAAAGGCCACTTTCCACTGCGGAAAAGTCACTGAGCATTAAAGTAAAGGTTCAGATGATGGACACAGAGGTCTTTTTTCTTCTTCTTTTTTTTTTTAAACATAAAGTGTTGCCCTTACTGGTTTTTACACAATCTTGAAACTGGATTGCAGAATGTTCCAAATCAGGAAACATTAGCAATTTATGGTCATAACGCAGGAAAAGACCCCTCGACAACAATAAGAGCTGCAGTGATGAGCGTGGGTGGATCTGATGATTAGAAGCGAAGGGAAACTGATCTGGTCTGTAGGTGGTCTCAGATGAGAATGAGACTCATTTACAAATATTGGTTTCAAGATGACTTTAGCGAGGTAGAAGGCGATTCACACGTACAGTGTGTGCAGCTGTGCAGTTAATGCTCAAACGTTAAGGGTTTTGCCCATGGGGTTAATACTCTCTGGTTTAACCTCACAACTTCCCTGTGCTCCTTTTGCAACTTCTCAACCTCTTCTGTGACAGAGAAAATATGGCCTGATTGAAAGGTGGTTGCTGCATTTTCTGTCCTGGTGAATGAAATGTTCTCGGCTTTGACAGGGTTCTCACAAGGCTCTCACGTATCTCACATATGGCTCTCACATATGGCTCTCACACAGCTCTCACGTGGCTCGAACAAGGCTCTCACATATCTCTCAAATAGCTCTCACACAGCTCTCACACAGCTCTCACATGACTCTTACACAGCTCTTATATGCTTCGACACAGGGCCCTCACTGTACCTCTCATATGGCACTCACGCAGCTCTTACACAGCTCTTAAACAAGGCTCTCACACACTTCACACATGTCTCTTACACAGCACTAACATGGCTCTCATACATCTCTCACACAGCTCTAAAATGGCTTTTTCTTGGCTTACACACATCTCTCATAGAACTCTCACAAAGCTCTTATACAGCTCTCACACAGCTCTCACACGACTCTCACAAGGTTCTAATACATTGTTCATATGGCTCCTGCACGGCTTGCACACATCTCTCAAACGATTCTCACACATCTCTCACGTGACTCGCACAAGGCTCTCACATACAGTGGAACCTTGGATTACGAGCACAATTCGTTCCGGAAGCGGGCTCATATTCCAAAACACTCGTAAACCAAATCAAATCTTCCCATAAGAAATAATGAAAACTCAAATAATTTGTTTCATAGCCAAAAAAAATAAATACAGAAAAATAATTAAGACAATATGTAGAGTAAAAATAAAACAAATTAACCTGCACTTTACCTTTAAAAAAAGTGAAAATAAAACCCAAGAGATAAGTGTTTCCGTTTGTGCGCGCAGGCGCCGTGTATTTGTGTGTGTGTGTGTGTGTGTGTGTGTGTGTGTGTGTGTGTGTGTGTGCATGTGTGTGGAATTAGCCCCTTCCCTCGCCTCGTCTTACACAGTGAAACTCCTCCTCCCTCCCCCCACCTTGCTTTTTAAGTTTCACAACAAACACACACATACAACGGACACATTGTTTTAACGGGAAAAAAAGAAATCTCTCTAATGACACTCGCATGAGCGCAGACTAACAGAGTCACTGCTGTAAAGTAAAAAAAAAAAAAAAAAAAACAAATGAACCAGCACCTCACCTTTGAAAAGAATCGCGACAGAACAGAGTTTCTGTGTAGAGCAGAGTGTGTGTGTCAGTGTGAAGCCGGGGAGGGGGGTATAAAGGCGAGAGAGTGTGTGTGTGTGTGTTGGTGTGTGTGTCGGTGTCAAAAAACTCGGCACACGTAAACCAAGACATGCTCATTTTTCAAGTTAAAATAAAAAATTATTAAAAATCTTTTCTCGTCTTGCAGAACACTCGTAAACCAAGTTACTCGCAATCCGAGGTTCCACTGTATCTCTCATATGGCTCTCATGCAGCTCTAAAATGGCTCTCACACATCTCTCACACGACTCTAATAATTTTTTGACAAGGCTCTTTCATGGCTTAAACATATCTCTCACAAAACTCACAAAGCTCTAAAATGGCTCTCACACAACTCTCATGTGGCTCACACACAGCTCCAATATGGCTCTTAAATGGTTCTCAACCAGCTCAAACGTGGCTCACACACAGCTCTAACATGGTTCTCACGCAGCTCTCACACAGTTTTCACACATTTCTCACATGTCTCTCACAAAGCTCTCATGTGGCTCACACACAGCTCTAATATGGCTCTTAAATGGTTCTCACACAGCTCAAACGTGGCTCTCACACATATCTAACATGGCTCTTAGACATTTCTCACCTGGCTCTCACATTGCTTTCGCATGGCTCTCATACGTTTCCCACACGGTTCTCGTACAGCTCTTAGACAGATCTCACATGACTCTAACATAGCATTTACACAGCTCTAACACAGCTCACACACAGATCTCTGCATGGGTTAATCTGATATGCCTTAAACACACATACACACATGGCTGGGGCCCTGCGATATTCTGAAAGCATGGTGTGATCTCGGGCTGAGTAAGACACGCTACTGAATCTGCCAGACTGAAACCTCCCTAATTTCCATTCCACTAATATCGCTTCAGACAATATCACATGTGTAAGGTTATTCAGGGGTGGGTGTGGTGATTGTGGTGGGGAAGGGGGTTGAGAATGGAGTCACGAAAAGACAATGGTAATAAACTGGTGGAGACTTTTAAAGTGAGAAACATCATGGACCACACCATAGACGTTAACAGTTATTTCCTGGGATTATCTCACTTGCTATCTCATGAGGATGGTGACACAAAGACCTGTTTTTTTTTATTTAACATTATAAATCAATCCATTTTCACAAGGAAAATCCAGGCTTTTATAAAAAAAAAAGTTTTTTAAAATCATATTTTCCCCTCACCAGTATTTCCATAATACTGTATTGTGGCTGGTTAAAAAAAAATCTTAATCACAGTGACTGATTACTCACAGCTAAGATTCCCCAACGATTATATCAGTTTTCCCTTCGCCTTTTATATGCTAATTATTTGGGACGCAAAGAAAATAGATCTAGAAAGCCACATATCTGAAAAAACAACACTTTTTTACAAGATATAAAATGTTTAAATAGTATATATAGCCTAAAGTGTAGGAAAGATTATATATAATTTTTAGGAAGTTTCAGAATCAGATATCATGACATAATACTTTAAAACCTGTCATATTTGTCTGTGTAGATTGTTCATACCTTTTCCCTGAACGTGTCAGTACGTACTGTACTGTAGGTGTGCGTATATGTGTGTGTGTGTGTGTGTGTGTGTGTGTGTGTGTGTGTGTCTGTCTGTCTGTCTGTCTGTGTGTGTGTGTGTGTGCGAGCCTGTGTATTGAAGGGAGGGCTAGAGCAGCAGTAGTACCACCTCTCTGGTTCCCAATAATGAAGAACGGCGGATGTTTTTGTCTAATATTTTTTACCAGAGAAACTCGTCTTGGTGTGTCTGTCCTCTCTCTCTGTTATTCTTTCTGACATTTAAAGGTTAAACTTGGTTAAATGTCAGGGACTATCCGGGCAGGTGGAAGACAGAGAGAGAGACAGAGAGAGAGAGAGAGAGAGAGACAGAGAGAGAGACAGAGAGAGAGAGGCCCCTCCATAACGCAGATCCGAAACTTTCATCAGCCATGCCGGGTGCAGTAGAAGCCAGCGTGCACAGAACATCTTCAAAACAAAGGCTGCTGCTAATACTTTTCTCTATAATCAGGATGGGGCTTTCCGTGCTTTTATTTTGTTGTTGTTCATTTTTTACCAAACCTTTTTTTTTTTTTAAATAGAGCGATAATATTTGTCATTTATTTAACAGTCGCGTCGCTTTGAGTTTAAATGCATAGTATTTAACTGGGGAAAAAACTGTAAAAAAAATTTTTTGTAATGAATGAAATGAAAGTTTTTGCACTGATTTTACAGCGATTTGCTCTAAAGCAGAAATTAAATAAAAATAAAATTCAGAAGATTACATAAAACTGGAATTCAATCGTTTCAATGAACAACTGAACTTTCAGACTTGTTGTCGTTGTCGTCGTTGAGGTAATATGTGCCCTGGGGAAATTCTGACAAGAACTTTCACCTGTGCCTCTTTAGACCCGTGCACTCGTCTCTGGATCGGGGCAATCCCCCGTTCTCCATCATTTCCAAAGAAACAATGAAATAAAAAAGTACGCAAAACCAGAGACAAGATCTGATTACTGCCAAATCAAGAGAAGAATGCATAATTAAGCTTGCTTTGGTACGGTTATCGGATGTGCAGGAATTGACTCGTTTTTTTTTTTTTTTTCTTCGCCTTTTTTCTTTTTTCAAAACGAGACAAAAACAAAAAACATGGTATTTTATTACGTGACAATTATTTCGTTGTCAATTTTGTAGATTTTGTTTCACATTTTCTACATTTATGTACACAAACTTTTTTTGTGATTAATATGATAATATTATATTTCTGCAAAGCTATTTTTTTTTAAATGATTTTATGTTTTATACAAATTGAAAAACAAAGTAGGATGTATTTTTATAGTTGTAATTTGTCTTTACTGTTAAACTTTTGTCATTAACATGAATGTTAAATATTTCAATATAAGTCCTTAATCTTGAGAAAAACCCCTAAATATTATATATGCATATATTTATCAGAATAAATCTTGTCACTTGATAGTTTTACAGTGCGCGTTACAGCTAAAGGGTGTCTTTGTAATTGAGTAAAATGCAAACCTAACATTTTAGAGGATTTCAATGGCTTTTTAATGGTTTTTTAAAAAAATTTTTTGAAAAAAAAAAAAAAAGTGGGGGTGGGGGTTGTACTTTCTGACAGAAAAAATTTACATAGAACATTTATCGGTTTCTTCTGGAAAAATAATGCTAATAACATGTTATTATATTCCTTTATTGTATCAGGAGAGTCACTGGTGTCACTGAAATTACATAATAACATCATCCATGCTAGCATGGTAATACTAGCACATGTTAACGCTAGCTATCTAGCTCACCTGAGTGAAGGATCCAGTATCTTCCTCCTACCTTCTACTAAAGCTGTTTGAGTATTTTCACGTCTTTTTACTGATTCCAACAGACAGAATTTGAAGACAGACATTTTTATCAATGTTAGCATGTTTTTTTTTGTTTGTTTTGTTTTGTTTTTGTCACACCACTGCAGTCCTTAGCATAATTGATAGCTACCCAGGCTAGTATTACACTGCAGTTACATCTTTTCCTTTTCTAAATATAGGTAATGTTTCAGTTCATTTAAATTGAAACAATTTTATGAACACGTTTTTAACATTTCTCTCAGCACAGGAGATTACACAGAGGAGTTTCTCTGAGGGAAAAACATATCGTTTGCTAAATGAGTCAGCTCTTTGATTAGGCTGTTAGAATCAGATTTTTGAGTCAGTTCGCTGATTCAACAGGTGTGAGATTACAGTAACACTTAACACAAGCATGACTGATACCAAATATAGATCTTTTTTAGTGAAACTGAATTTTTTTTTTTTAGTAATTTAGTAATATTTAGGAAAATATTTAGTCAAAAAGTACAAATGTATACAAAACTTACATAGGTCAGATTAAAGATATGACTGCAAGCAATTTCATTGTTTTATTCATTGTTGCATTCATGTGTGATTAATCATTTTTATGGGAAATGATTTCAATGATATATTTTTTTGTTTCTTCCAAATTTGTGATTAAAAAAAAAAGGGTTTATTATTTTGTATAAAACAACAATGAACTTATTACAGTAAAAAAAAAAAAAAAAAAAAAGTTATTTGCTGCTTAAAGTAAAAGTTTAAAACTAAAAAATTACTTGCTACTAAAAGTAAAATATAAAAAGTTTAAAGGAACATTCCATAAAAAAAAAAAACATTCTTCAACATTATAAAGTTTATTTCTTTCATGTTAAATTTCTTTTTTTTTCTTTTTTCTTTTTTTTTTTCTTTGACTCAAATAAATAAATTCTTCTTCATTCTTTTCTACTTATTTTGAAGTATGTTTCATGGAATATTTTGGAATATCATAAACCCCAATCCGACATACTTACAACATAGAGAAACATTATTTAAACACGCTTAAGTACAATAGCAGTTTCAATCTACGAATAAAATTCCTTTTAAAACAATGAATCATTCTTTGGTTCTGAGTGTTTCTCGGTGAGTAAAGGTTAAGCATTCTAAAAGCTTTTTAATTATCCAATAAACCCTTCTCAAAACCCCACCCCACTTTTTTCTTTTCTTTTCATCATAACAAGTACAAAGCGAATTAGTAGAAATGTTTTTTGGAATTCCTAGAACCATTACATTCGGCTAACTTGTTTGCTAGGAAGAAACATTCTTGGTAGAGCACTCAGATTTCTGCAGCGTTTTAAATTGTGTCACTTCTTCTTGAAGGCTCATGAAGCTCATTAGAGTGTGCGGAAATGTCCTGCAGCTTTAAAAAAAAATAAATAAATAAATAAATAAATAAATAAAAAACTTTGCACATTCTAATTTGGGAACTGTTTTGCATATTATATGTACAAAGTGCTGCTCTAGCAGGAGAGAGCTCCATTTAGGAGGCTGAATTATGGAATGAAATTCTAAAGGACTCTCCAAGAATACTTTTTAGAAGTCCAAGTATTACCTATTATGTCTCAGATATATACAATATTCTATTTTACAACTCATTTAGAGGGCAACCAATGATCATCACAGTTAAACTTCAACTCCCATGAGCCTTTGGCTGAGAGAGTAAGGAAGTGAAAGTGTGTTTCATTGCCCAATGACAACTGGAACAACCAATCTGGTTCAGACCGAGAGATTTCGAAAGTCTTTTGCGTTGTGGTGAGAGAGCGCTAACGAGAATACACACTCAAGGAAGACATTCACACACACTCACACACAGGCACACAAGCACATACTGTACGGATCTGAAGCTCAGTGGAAAGAGAGCTAGAGAGAGACACGTTCACAATGGGTATGTCTGATTTTTCTTGCTTTTCATTGTAATCTAAGTGAATAATTATGAATTGTTATGATTCAATATTATGAATTAGCTATTGACAGATAATGGGGGTGTGATTTTTTTTTCATTCATGTTAACATGTAGATTAAGTAATAATAATAATAATAATAATAATAATAATTTTATGCATGGGTTTTCTTAGAGTGCTGTACAATAAGATAATAAAGTATGAATATCAAAAAATGTATATAATAAAAAAGCTAAAAGATAAACCAAAGTCAGGATATGAGTGTAAATAAGTGTGAGGCGGCTAAAAAAAAAAAAAAGCAATCAAATAAAATACACATTTGAGTTATTATTGAAATTAAACAATAAATAAATACAAATTGAAATGATTAGCATTTTTTAAAATAATATAATCAATTTGGAATGGAACCATATTTGGATTGTTCGGTTTAAGCGCAATAAAATACACATAATCATGAGTTCTAAAGACATATTAATGTTAATATTTCAGATTCATAAATCAATATAGATGGGAATTATTTCTTTACCCTGTTTTTTTCCTTAATTATTATTTGTATTATTATTTTGCCCTTTGTGTATGGCATCTGACATGAAAAATGTGGCATTTTGGCATCTGTATGTGATATAAACCAGTGTGTATTAGGTATATTACGGTAATAAATCGGTTGTAAGAAGCGCACGCCTGCCGCTGTGTAAAATCCAAATCAACAATATAATAAGGTGGGTTCCAGTGAGATAAAGAGCTCGAGGATGTGTCACGTAGCGTCTGAACTCAGATATTTGTGTCTGTAGGCAGAAGCCAGGAAGTGGTTAAGGGAAACAGAAACACAGTACAGTACTGCTGAGAAATGTAGAATCCTGAATCTGATAAATTCACAGCTTTATGCAGAGTATCACACAAAGTTTATCATCAGGAGAGAGAGAGAGAGAGAGATAGGCTTCGATATGGCAGAATTGAACTAAAATCAAAAGATAATCCGTATCAGCACACTATATATAGTGTATATATGTATGTATCAATGCGGCAGCAGGTCAAGAGGTCATGAGCTTCATATCTGCATCAATATGAGGAACAAATGTGATCTTGGTGACTTTGTCAGTGGCTTGGGTGTTAGCGTGGCATCAGTGCCAGTGTGGTTAGTGTGTTTGTGAAACTGCTGATGTTCTGGGATGTTCACACACAACAGTCTCTCAGGAAGAAGGTTCTGAAGAACAAGCAAGAAAGAAACATCCAGTGAGAGAGAGCGAGAGAGAGCGAGAGAGAGAGAGGTGTCAAGAAGGCCAGGGTCACTGATATAATCACTCCAGAAAAGCATCTTGATGTGGGTGTCAACCAAGAACAGGAATCTGAATATGAGACTGGAAACCTTATTTTGTTTTGTCTGTGTTTTGCAAAGTTCTCGTTTTTCATATATGAAAAATCTCTCAGATCAACAGTATCTGAAACACTCGTCGTCGTCATCCACGCAACAGTTAACATCACTGATCCTTATGCAGCTGCTAATACATGATCGGTTAATTGGATTTAATATGTTTGTTTGTTTTGTAGCACACACACACACACAACACACACACACACACACACACACACACACTTTTAAAGTTAAAGTTACATCTCCTGCATGCAAACATACAGATAACCGTGGTTTCTGAATTATTACTAATTACTATTAGTTAGGGTTCGAATCAAGTGAATCAGTTCTATGAATCGTTCAGTTTTATGAAGCGGTACGGGTGGGGCTTGGACCACAATTAGAGATTGTGTTTGAATTGAAAGAATTCTACCTCAGCTTGAAACGACGATAGATTTGTGAATAATTAAACGATCCGCAATCGACACGTGAGTCATTTGAACGAATCTCTTTAACAAATTCAGTGAATCTCGATGCAGCCGGTTTTTGCCAGAACTCCAACTGCGTAATTATGACCCGTTCTTTGGCCGCCCCTGAACTTTTTTTCCAGCCGTGACATTTTCCCCGCTTTGTCCTGGGCACAATAGGACAAAATGATTCAGAGTAATTGCACAATGATTCAGCGTTTAGAGGTTTTCCATTAAAAAAAAAAAAAAACGATCATAAGCAAAAAAAAAATCAGTGTACATGCCCTGGGTGTGCATGTGCCCCTGTTTGCATCTGTGGCAATACAGACGAAATGCAGAAGTCAAATAATTAAGAGACCGCCGCAGCACAGGAAGTGTGTGATCTCGAAAGCGCAGCGTCCTCTGATATGTGTGGAAAGGAGCGGTGAAGTGAGGAAGGGGAAGTTGGGTAGGGTGCAGGCCACAGCAAGTCTATAATTCGACACAAAAGCTTTTTTTTTTGCAAGTAAAGAAGCACATTCACAACACACACACACACACACACACACACTATATTTGAATTGTGCTGACTTTTTAACAAGTCTAAGACCTGCAAACTATTTATATTGGTTGTGTAGTACTGTTTCTGTAGAGAGTGTGTGTGTGTTACTTCTAACACCAAAAAAAAAAAAAAAAAAAAAACGGATTAATTTTCCATATCTGCACAACATGGAGTGTTTTATTCCTTTTACACAACAGCAATCATTGCATTATTCTCCAATTAAATACGAAACAGGCTAGTTCCTGTTTTCACGCGCACTATAGCAGCTATAAAAGGTAGTTCTCTCACCGGCGTACTTCCTCTGTCCGAAAAAACCTTCAATCCTTTGAAGAATGTGAGAAATGAAGTGAGTTAATACCATCTGTCTAGACTGACCTGTGATCTCAATAAATAATGTAAGTTATGCAAGTGACGTCTAGGTTATTGCCCTACAGCGCCGTGTGACACATCATGACTGCAGTCGTGCACCGCGTTCCTCAGCCTGATATTAATAGTAATAATTAAACCCAGAAGTTACTCTAAATGTTTAGAGTATTGAAACAATGTACAGTAAATACACTACATGCACACGAAAGTGTCTGGAAATCCCCGTGCCGTGTTTGTGCAGTAATATTTTATATTAGATTGAGGCATCATGAAGCTGTGGTTTATACACACAGACAGGAAGCAAGGTTTGTAAGCATGCGGTTTCATATTAGAACAGTTCTCTCTCTCTCTCTCTCTCTCTCTCTCTCTCTTGTTATTTCAGTCTTTTTTTTTCTCTCTTCTCTCTCAAGTATTTCTGGAAGTAAGAATCAACACTTCTGCACCCTACGACAGCATGCTCGAAGATTGCATGGGCGTTTAATCAGAACACAGAAGTCACTTCTTTGTCACAGCTAATAAAAATAGTCATAATGTTCGGATATCTGTTAAGATCAACAGTATCACTCGCGATAAAATTAAAGCCGTTTCGCCATATTTCAGATTCCGTCTAGAGGGTTCTTTTGGTTCTTCTTTAGTGGTGTTTCTGTTCATTTTGCAATTTTGATCTTTCAAAATAAACCAACAGTTTCTTTTTTAATATGCTTTTTAAATGATTGAATTAAACTACACACTTGTATTTAAAAAAAATAAAGAAATAAAAAACACCGCGGTCGGTTTGAGGTTCAGGGTTCAAGGGCTTGCCCGAGTCAAATTAATAAGATAAATGATAAAATGCTATAAAGTATCCTTTCCTCTTCTGTAAGTTATTCTAGATAAGATTGTCTTGTAAATGTAAGCAAGACACTCCTGTTTTTTTGTTTTTTTGTTTTTTGTTTTTTTTACCACCTCACTTGGATTCCATGGTGGAGGGGGGGCACAAACTTTTACACCCCACTGCGTTTAAAGTCAAAACACAAAATACGCCCTGCCACGCCAAACTCGTTCTTCACTTTAACGTCAAATGATGCGTCTTTAAATAGTTTTGTTATTGGTTTCTATTAATAACTGAATCGATTTTATCGAACGCGTCCACATCTTTCGTCTTACGTCTCGCGTGTTTTTTTTTTTTTGGTTTTGTTTTGTTCTGTTTTTAAATGATATATTTTTAAATGATATCCCCTATATATTTTTATATATTTTTAAAGTTCCAGACTTACGATTTAGCGACTTTAATGCACGTACGATATTCATAGTTGAACCTGAAGTGCAGTGTGTGGAGATATAATTTGAAGAAGGTAAAAAGTCTAATCTTTAAAAAAAAAAATGAGCTCAATTTAGTTGAGCTTGAAAAATGAGGAAATGTGAGGTAACCCGACACGAGATTTTTTTTTTTTATCACGTTTGCGGCTTTTATGTCAATTTGGAGCTCGAACAGGAAACGGCAGAGATCCTGGTCTCTATAGTAATAATAATGTATACAGGATATACTGTAGGGGCGCAAGTGCGAGGATTTATTTAACTGGAATAAAAATAAAAAAAAAAGCCTAATTAAACACGGGTAAGTCATTATCATAGTCGGAAAAAGCAAGCAAGCGTCAATCGATCTGCAGGTCACGATATAGCGTACCAGGGTGAGCAGAAAAGCAGAAGCCAAAATGAGAATCAAAGTCATACACGGCAAAGCAGTTATAAACAAACACGGCTTGGCAACGTCTGGAAAACTCACAAGGAGCGTATACTTCACTGCCGGGGCACAATCACGCACCTGGGTAATTGTGTGCGGGTGTTTTCGGAACTCCGGTGATAGTTGGGAGTTGTACGTTCATTTCCGCCAAGCTTGAATTCAGATACAACCTTGTCTGTTCTACACTCACAAAACATCTGCCTTCTTGATAAATGGACCCACGGTCACCCAAGGCCCACCCATGCCCAACCTCTTCCCAAACATATCTGATCCATTGAGACCCCATCCTGCAACCCACAGCACGACCCCAGACACCACAGTACATCTCCGAATAACCGCGAGGGGTCGGAGCTGTCCTAGAGGCACCAGGGGAACACACACACACACACACACACACACACGCATAACGTCTTCTGTTGTCATGTTATGTCTGATTGGTGTATAGTCTAAACTGTGAACCTACTGTATCATTTAAAAGTCTGATTAATAAATATTCCAAGGTACCGTTTTCATCGTTTGACGCTAGTTTGCTCGGTGAACTGTAACCAAAACCTTGATTACCCTGTAATACACACACACTGCGCGTTGCTTATCTGAAACGTCTTCGAGACGGCTGGAAGACCGGAACAGCGTCGTTGCAAAAGCAACGTTTGTTTGTACAGCACTCGAATCACCTCGACGCTTTTCAAAGCGCACTGTAGATTTGTGTGTTTGCTGCTTGTGGTTTCACTGAAGAGCGTCTGTGCTTGTGCTTGTGTGCTCGTGTGCTCGTGTGCGTGTGTGTGTGTGTGTAAAACGCATGTGTAAGTGGAACGCAATCACAAACGCCATCAAACCACTAAAAACAACTGCAGCAGTGTGTATTTCTGTCCCCCTCACCTTTCATACAGTACGTGTGTCTTTATATGGTAATAAAACACCATGGCTCTGTTTTTCAGTCTCGGAGCCTCGTGGAGAAGCGAGCGGTGAAGAGGAACACGTGGAGGTGTGCGAGGAGGAGAGGACAGACGAGAAGAAGCCGTCGATTCAGGTAAGGATCGAGTGATCGAGTGATCGCGTGATCTAAACTGGCTCAAACGATCATACCCTGACACGATAGGTGGCGTTGTGGATTTTATGGAGCGGGTACCGGATAAACACTCCACGTCATGTCGGGCTGCTGGAGGAAAATAATCAACGATGGTTGGTGTAGAAATGGAAACGCATCCGGGTAGAACGCCTGAATATCTACGGTAGTAAGTAACGGTTATACGTGCTGACGGTTATTATTCTAGGTCACTCACTCTGAGACGCAATTTCCAGTATGTCCAGCAAAAAAAATATATATATATATATACATAGAAAGAACAAAACTGGATGACTCTGAAGAATTCCGCATCATCAGATGTTCAAAGGGCTGCTATGAGTCAGGCCATATTTTGCTCCCGTTTCTCATCTTGCAAAAGTTTTAGACTGACGTGTGTATGTGTGTGTGTGTGTGTGTGTGTGAGTGTGTGTGTGTGTGAGTGTGTGTGTGTGTATTCCAGTAGGTCAACACTCATCAGTGTCTCAGTTGGATTACACCTCTGCTGACACTGTGGCTTTCAGCATGCCCAGCCTGGCTGTTCTGTAGGCCAGAGCCTGAATTTCCACCTGAATTCTTTCATCTCATAATCGATCACTGCTTACCAAAAAAAATAAACAAACAAATACAAACAATAATAAATGAGCGAGGTGTTCATCGCTAATCTGGAAGGTTGTGAATACAAACCCTGGCGCCGCCAGGACCACCGTTGGTCACCTCGGACTCGGAATGATGTGGAGGATAAAGTAACTAGCGAGATACCTGGTGGCACGGTGGCCTAGTGGTTAACACTGTCTCCTTGCACCTCCAGGGTCCGGGTTCGAATCCCGCCTCGGGGTCTGCGTGCATAGGGTTTGCATGTTGCTCGGTGGGTTTCCTCCTGGTGCTCCGGTTTCCTCCCACAGTCCAATACATGTATATAAGGCTGAAAATTGTCCATAGCGTGTGAATGTTAAATACGATAATGAATAAATACGATGGTCACCATTGGCCTCCACGGTCCCTGGTTGGACTACAGAGGTTCCTGGATGGAATGAGATATTTAGGCAAATCTTGTTTGATTAACATTCTGGTTTATGGTTACTGCTAAAAATGAACAAGTCTTCATTGTGTACTTAATGCGATCAATATCTAGAACAGTTATTGATTTCTCTGTATTGTTACGTACCACGACATCCCCTAAGCTCCGCCTACCAATTTTTAAACGACTTCTTCTTCCTCTTTTAAGGAGTGAAAGGACATATATAAACGGTGCTACAGTGGTGTAGCGGATAGCGCTGTGACCTCGCACCTTCAGGGTCCGAGTTCGATTCCCGCCTGTGTGCATGGAGTCTGCATGTTCTCTCCCCGTGCTTAGTGGTTTCCCTCCGGGTACTCCGGTTTCCTCCCGCAGTCCGAGGACATGCAGATTAGGCTAACTGGTGTTTCCAAAGTGTGTGTGCTTGTCTTGTGATAGCCTGGCACCCCATCCAGGGTGTATCCCCGCCTAATGCCCCTATAATCCCCTTGGGATTGGCTCCAGGCCCCCCCGTGACCCTGTACACGATAAGCGGTATAGAGAACGCGTGAGGGTATGTAGAGGTCAGAAAACTTGGATGTTGTATTGTTATTTAAAGAGATACGTCTGAAGTATTTTGAGATACCTAGGTTAGCTTCAGTGCATAAAATCGCTAGTAGAGTCGATGAGAAATTCTTTTAAGTCTTCGATCTGTGCTCGCATTGTGACTCAGTTGGGCGTGAAAAAAAGTGAAGTAACATTTTATTCTTTTACGTGAGATGTGAGAAGCTGCACTTCTCTGGCCGCGAAAGCTGCCCTTCCTGTCAGCGTCCCTTACATTCGCGTCGGACCGACTTTCGTTCTGAGATGTTATTGACGCTTCCTACGCGCAGGTTTTTTTTTTTTTTTTTTTTCACGATTCGAAATAATGTGGAAATTTAAGCCAGCTCGCTTACGGCAAGTTTGTCGTATGGGGTTTGTTTTTAGTCGCGGTTTTGTTCGAGGGGGTGGGAGTGGGGGAGGTGGAGCGGTAGTCGGACAACAAGCTGCTTCCTGTCTGAAACCGGAACGTCACATTCAACAGCCTTGCGGTCTGAAATATCAACGAAATACCTTCTCTTGCTCTTGAAACGTCTGGAGTAATAATAAAGTGTAAATTTCACAGTTAACTTCTGCAACTCTGGTTTTGACTTGCGTACAGATTTTCTTCGTATTGCAGAACTTCCCAGATTTGATTAACCTTGCGGATTCCAAGTATTTAAAAAAAAAAAAAAAAAAGGGAAAAAAAAAAAAACTCAACTTCTTTCTTCGAAACTGGGTTTTGTCAATTTCACAGGAAGTGTTTGTGCAGACGCCAGCCTCTGAACGCTTGCGGGTGAAATTTCACTGAAGACGAGCCAAATCTGGTCAGAAGCAACGTGTTGACAATGAAGCTACGATAAAAGCGGCTGTATAGAGGACGGTATGAGGCTTTTAACTCATTTAGGGTTACCCCTCTGTGGCCCACATTTGCAATATCGTCCCCTTGACAGAACACAGAACTGGTTTCAGCTCTGTCTTCCAAGTGACTCATTGCGCTACCAAGAGAAGGGACCCACATCTTCAATATTACTCAGCGGCAGCAGCAGCCAGCTCAACGCTGACGACCTTAGTCATTTCAGAGGTCTGCTTCTGGGAAGCTCTGAATCTCTCTGAGGAACTTCAATTCACTCTGAAACCCTGAGAGTGAACTTTATTTACATGAGGCCCCCCTGAACGACCGCTGCAGACGTCAAACGGAAAGTCGAGGGTTTACTGTACAGTCACTCGCCTTCGCCGAGCCGACTGCTGGTGCGGGTTTTTAATTTAAGAAACCGCGACTTTTGCCTATCGAAATTATTTTTATGGGAAGATTTCAGCGTCCTGTGCTCTAAAACCGTCCCCGAGTAAACACCGCGTGCATATTCTATTAGGGACGCCACTAATACTTCCCATGAACGCTTGCTCGTCCTTTGAAAATTCTGATGATGTGTTTGAATTCGGTGTCATGATCACAGATGCATTGTCGTGCTTCTGTCAGCTACGTTATCAGCACTCGGATGGCCTGTGGCAATCGAATGACGTTTGTTTGTTTGATATCAATGGTTCTAGTTTGTGCCAAGAAAAAAACATTCCCCGCAGCATTACACCACCCCCGCCAGCCTGAACTGTTCTCACCTACCAGAGAAATCGGAGTTTATCTGATAAGACAAGTTTTTATTTTTTTTCTCCCCCCACCACAATCTTTAACTGTCTGCATTCGGTGAGCCTGTGCCCGTCAGGTTCCTGTTTTTCGGCTTGAAGGAACCTTCAGTGTTCGAGCTTCATGCAGTTGCTAGTCGTGAGATGCTTTTCTGGTCACAACAGCTGTAATGACATTCAAAGATGTCTGTAAAAAAAAAATAAATAAATAACACGCTGTAGCTTGCAAGTCATTTTTTCTTGGGTTGAAAATCGCTTTTCTGCCAGGCCCTTGTCCAAAAATGCTACCAGAGTCTATCGATTTGTGCTACTCTTTCAAAAAAAAAAAAAAACAACGAAATGCTAAAAGGTTAAATGTGCTATAACAGGAAGTGGAGCATGTTTTGATACTTTATTGTAACATATTTAGTGGACAGATTAGGGGTAGTGTATTTTGATAGACAACTATTCCTATCAAATAGTGCTCCCAGTACCTAATCGATACAATTTCTAAGCTTGTCAGAACTGTTGAGCAGCAAACAAGATAGCTAGAATAAAATAAAATTGAATAAGTTTAATATTAAATAATGAGCATTTGGGCTTCATTTGTAAAAAAAAAAATGTAAAAAAAACAAAAACAAAAAAAAAACCACGAGGTACTAGAACATCAAGAAGAATCTATTATTTGTCACATATACTTTAAAGCAGTTTGAGATTATTTCTTCTGCATACACAAGCTTGTTAGTAAGTTAAGGTCAGACGTGGTTCAGTGACCACAGTGGAAGCTTCAAAGTGCTGGGACTTGAACCCATGAGCTTCTGCCCAGATGAGACTTGATCCAAGGACATGCAGACACGATAAAGCAGTGCTCCAAACACTTATAAAGTCATAAAGTGGTGTTGAATGGGGCAGGTTCAGTCGTTGGACTACCCGGGTTCAAATCCCAGCACCACCCTGAGCGAGGCTCTTAACCCTCAACTGCTCCTATATATAATGAGATAAAAATGTACGTCGCTCTGGAAAAGGGCGTCTTCTAAATGCTACAGAAGGTAAATATAGTGCATGTAGCGCTCCTGCTAATATTGTTAGCATGGTGATACAACCACGATACAACCAGGACTACACTCATAACATTCCAGCCATGCTGTTTCAGGACTCAAGGGAAAAGCCTGGACTGAGTATTCCAGCTAATCCAACGACGCAGTGACGTGTCTGGTAACGTCGCGATCGTCCGTGAGTCTTCAGAAAACCAAAATCACCGTCGCCGCGCAGGATATTGTTTGTTTAATTGAACAACAAGTTTCAGAAGCAGAAGCGACGCCTCACTGACTCTCGTAGCGTCTCGTTCTGCCCCGTCACTTTTGCTTACTTCTTTAAGAAATAACGACAGAGTCAGCTGCGTTGTTCTGCATCAGGCGTCAGGACATGTGACCGGGCTTACGGGTCGTCTTCGTGGCGACGTGGCGATTGTGTTTTAGGAAGGAAGGCGACACATGAAGGAGATTCGTTTGTTAATTTTTATGACTGGATTTACAAATCAGGCAAAAAAAAAACAACAAAAAAAAAGGAGATTTAGGGGGAAAAAAATGATGTAGGTTCCCTGGACCATGACGAACTTAAAGAGAGATCTGTATATCTCTATATCTGTCTGTCTGTCTATTTATCTATCTATCTGAAAAGCAATACAACACTTACAGGATATGACCTGACACATTATCATTTTGCTTCTCTACTCAGAAATCCTTCACACTTATGACCCATCTCGTCTGACTCACTTTTTAACGGATTACAAAAAAAAAAAATTTTTTTTTTTTACTCTCTTTTTCCACTCGGTACTTTTTTTTTGTGTTGTTGTTAGCTTGTACGTCATGTCACGCAACTCCTCGTCTGAATAATATCAGGTGAATTCTGGAGCGAGCAATCTCTCACTGCCACATCGACCACAATTCTTTCCTCACTTCATAAAAAAACGGTTGAGCGTATGATTGATCCTGTGACAGTTGGTGTGTGTTTGTGCTGCCCTGGTGTTTTTCATTTCCTGCTTTGTGGCCTGCCTCGCACTGAGCCTCATTGTCTTCGCTTGTTATTTATTCAGCTTTGCCACTTAAGCGCACTTCCACTTTTGGCTGCACCGCACTAGACAATATGGGAACTTTTATTTGTCTATTTATTGATTTTTTATTTATTTCTGATGATCCGATAAGGCTTAACGTCGGGTATTAGCTCACATCCGCTCTGGGAAAAGGGCTGGTTAGAGGTTTGTAATAAATACATCAGTAAAATGAAAAGGAAATGATTTATACTGATTGCGGCTATAATGTTCAGCTCGTTACGATAAGCGCCGGCGCTTCTGATACATGTTTGTATTTTTGCACATGAAGTCATTTTCTAGTACATCTGCTGGGGTTTTTGGTATGTTTTTTTTTTTTTTTTTTCCGATCACACTGCTACTTTCATTTTGTATTTTACATTCACATCATGCGTGTGTACATATCATGCTTCTGCCTTTTAATCAGGATCCGTTCTAGATTTATATCTTTTTCGAGTAACACTCAAATTTCCTAGGGAGAATTTTTCACAAGTGTACAATATAATCTCTCAGAACACACACACACACACACACACACACACTTAAAAAAGTCCCATGATTAATCAAATACTACGATTAAATGTTTATGATTCACATGAGCAATTTTCCCCATCAAATTCCAAAATATTGCAAGCATATACTTTCTTTTTTTCACAAAAAAAAAATAAAAAATGTAAAAATACTTACCATCCATGCAGCACATCCTTACCAGTTAAAACAAGGGTGAATAACCGACACTAAACAATGTCGTCCAGAAGCATTGAGACAAAAAGAAATACTATGTTTCAATGATGTTCTGATTTTGACAAAAAGAAATGACAATCGAGATAAAAAGAATCATTTGTTCACTTTTTTTATTTTAAAAATAATAACATTGGATATTCAGAATAAGGTCAGCGATTTAATTAGCCACAGAGGTTCATATTTCATTTGAGCATTCCTGAGTTTTCGAGGCATTTTTGACACCACGGCTTTAGACAGTAAAAATCCTGCCACATATTTGCTCCATCCATTAATTGAACCGGCTGATTTTAATTAGAACTCGTTAGTGACATCACGTGTTCTGCGGACGGAGAGCTCTAACGCAGGGCTAACGTACAGTACAGCATGCTGCTTTAATACTGTTGTCCATGCTGTGGGTCGATCCTCTTCTGACTTACTCTTGTTTCTAACCTGTGACCTTATTTATTCATTCACTTATTCATTTATTTATTTACTTTTGAGAGCATTACAAGGCTGCTAAAATGACCCTGTTAAACTGTGACGGGTCCCCGGGTTTTCAGCTCGGCGTGTTCACGTGTCCTCTCCGTGTCCGTGTGGGTTTCCTCTACGCTTCTCGGGTTTCCTTCCACATCCAAACAACATTCAGGTGGATGGGCTACCATACTGTAAATGAACACCACCATTTGTGTGTGCGCGCGTGTGTGTGTGTGTGTGTGTCCATCTGTCCCCGTCCAGTGTTCCCGGTATGGGCTCTGGGTTAAGAAGTGGTTACTGAAAGTGAGTGAGTCAGTGACAGCACCGGATGAAGATAATTTCCAAATTCACTCAACTATTCTCCTACATTCTGACCTTAAACCCTCTTAAAAATGTAAAGATTGCACATTTGACATCAGAGTTTCATCATTCCAGCAATTTCCCAGTTTCACCAGCCTGCTTTCTTTCTGACCTCTTCGTCTTCTGGTTACGATACGTGTACAGAGCAATCCTCCGGCGTAATATCCATTCTGATTCACATCAGTGTTTTTTTTTTTTTTTTTTTACAGGAAAGTAATTACATCATTTGTACAGTATTGTGAAAAAGGTCTTGACCCCCTCATTTCTTCATATTTTGCTTCCAAAGCTCCAGAGTTTCTTGTAATTTTAATGTAGTGCTGAGGAATAGTTCTCCAGGCTTTTCTTTTCATTATGATTATATGAGATGATGACAGATGATCAGGACAGTGATTAGTTTACTGCTGATGCTGAATGCTGAGGGGTTGGAACAGACGAGAGGGGAAACGAGGTCGCTGCTGAGGCTGTTACATAAACGAACTATTGTCTTAATCGTATCTTTAGGCAGTTTGCAGCCTGTCGCAGTAAAACATTTGCTCGCATTTCTTTAGTTTAAATCATGTTCCTGAAAACAAACAAACAAACAAACAAACAAACAAACAAACAAACAACAACAACAACAACAACAATAATAATAATAATAAATTGGTCATTTAATCCAGAGCAGTCATGAATGATGAATAAAATGTGGGAAAAAAATACACAACAAAATCTAATCTAAAATCTAGAAAATATACAAATCAAGGTTAAATGCATGGGACTACTGTGTAAAAGCTTCACTGTACATGTGACTATAAATTAATCAAATGTAAAATAAATCACCTGAAAATCGAGAGATTTTGTAGACGCATAACACGAGAAAAAAAGAAAGAAAAAAAAACAATTAAACCAATCTTGTGCAAAATGTGTTAAAATGAGTGACTCATTTGCAAGATTCCGTTACGAACGTAGAGGCATGATGAGCAAAAGAGTCAGGTGTAAATGTGAATGAATTATATAGAAGAGTCAGTGGCGGAAATAAAGGAATCATGTACAAAAGTCACTTATGAACAATAATTCATATAAAAGAAATTTAAGGAATCGTTTGAAAGAGTTTGAGAGGTGTGTGTAGGAGAAATAAAATCCTGCAAAAAAATAAATGAATCATTTCTGAAACAATTTCATGTGAAAAACAAATAAGTGATTCACGTCTAACACAGGAATCACCAAATTATGAAATAAATGAATCGTGTAAAAACTCACATATGAATTTAAAGGAATTGTTAGAAAGAGTCACATGTGCAAGAGTCACATGTCTGTTATAAAGAGACCATGTGTTATCATTCCGGTGAAAATAAATGATCAAAAAAATATCAAGTAGAACACTAATTCACATTTATTTTCACGTAATCGCGAACACATGATTCCTTTATATTTGCGTGCATGTGATTCAGTTGTGATTTACGATTCATTTATTTATAAAAAAAAAAAAAATTAAAATAAAAAAAAAGTCAAAGTCTGGAGTCCAAATTTCACATTTGAATAATGCAATTTGTAAATTCATTGCAAAGCATCACATCAAGGCTCGATCCACTCGAGTGGTAATGAACACACACCTTTATATTACAGTGAAAAACAAATGCAAATGTGTCTTCACAGCTCGCCCCAAAAGATCTCTCCTTTAATTCAGGACACTTACAGTATGTGTGTGACGGGTTTCTCATGCCCTGTATATACAGTGTGTGTGCGTGTGTGTGTGTGTGTGTGTACCACTGATGAGAGTGAGAGTGAAGCAGAAGCCTCTCTCTCTCTCTCTTTCTGTGTGTGTGTGTGTGTGAAACCCCCGGTGTGTTTCGCTTCAAACAGGATGACAGCTTACATGTTCAAAGCGATGAAAAAAGAAAAAGAAGAAGAAGAGAAAAAAAAAAAAACACACATTCTCAGTTTTACTATGAATCGTCCCGGAAGGAGGTGATATGAACCCACATTCACCTGAAATTTGACGAGATGATGAGAAAGTGAATCAGATTGGTTTTTTTTTTTCTTTTTCTTCTTGATGTGAGAATTTTGTTTATACGAAAGTGAAATTTTAAGCAACTGTATCAATCGAAAGATAAATAAATAAATAAATAAATAAATAATTCTTTTTTTTTTCTCTCTCTCTCTTTTTATTAGTTCAGAGAAATGTCGAGTTCGGAACTGACCAATGGGAGCGCACAGGAGTCCAAGCCCGGCCAATCAGAGAGCGAGGAGAGGACGTTTGTCGTCAACTTGTACCAGTTCATGAAGGAACGGGGCACGCCCATCGAGAGAATTCCTCATCTCGGATTTAAACAGAGTGAGTAAACGGTCTGAGCGGCTGGAACAGACGAGGGGGGAAATGAGGCTGCTGCTGACGGTGTTACAGTATATAAACAACCAATTTTTCAAATCTTTTATTGATCGCGTCTTCAATTTTCACTCCGGAATAAATTGTGCACATGCGCTGTAAATCGTAATTCTTTTATTTAAACATGTTTATGCATAGAGTCTACAGAAACGCTCAAGACTGTGAAAGATGACATGCGAATATTATATTCATTTGATATCAAGAGGTTTAAATCAAAGATGTTTCCGAAAAGCTTGTTAGTAAAATTGAGCAAATTTCAGGTTGCAATGTGCATCATTCAATAGCGGTTTTACTTTTTGATCCATAAGCCGTAAGAAAATATGTTGAAGTAACCTTTTAAAACACTAAACACTTTATCCTATATTGTTCGCACGGGCGCCGATTAGTCTCAGCCTTGGCTTGGCTTTAAACTTTTACAAAATTTCAGTGCAAAATTGTATGTCATTTAAAAAATAGCCCCTTTTTTTTTTTTTTTTTTTTTCCTGATATCTTCTGTGCACATTTCTGGCCACAAGACTCTAAAGAGTCCTAAACAATGCAATCAAATTTGACTTTTCATTTAATTTCCCATGTTCTTTGCTTTACACTTCCAGATTGTTGTTGTTGTTGTTGTTGTTGTTGTTTTTGGAGCATTATTGGTGCTACTAAAATTGAAAACATTTCAGTCATTTAAACGTTTGCACGCTGACATCCAAAAAAAGAATGCGGTTCGTCATCTCTTCCTGTTAGAGAAGGCGCTGCTTAGCCACGTGTAGTGATGAACAGGAGGTTCTGGCCTCTGTAGAGCAAGGTGCACGCTTTGAAAAAACGACAAAGAAGAAAGAAGAAGAAGAAGAAGAAAAAAGAGGCTTTTTACGGTTTCATTAGATCATCACGGGTTCTTAGTAACTTTGTATGCTAACGTTTTAACTCAACACTACAGTGGCGGAAAATCTAATAAATATTATACATTAATGTCGAATTTTGACTTTTTCAAACTGATGTTTGTTCACATCAAATCATTGAATGACTTTGAGACTCGGGGGACGTCAGGCCTGACCAGAAGCTGTTTAACTCAGTTTAATAATATCATTAATGTCACTGAAGATTCTGATGATAATGTCTATTTAATATTGATGTAATATAATATCAGCTGCTAGCTTTACGTCAAGCGTGTCTTACTATTATTATTACGCATTATTGACGTTAGCGTCCTCATTTTAATGTGACCTGAACCGGTATTACATTAATATTCAGATTTCCTTTTTTCTTTTGCATAATTGTCCAAATCGAGGGTGAATATTGAAACTGTTTTGTCTTTTTCAGTTAACCTGTGGAAAATCTACAACGCTGTAGAGTTACTCGGGGGCTATGAGTCGGTAGGTTTGTGTGCACACCCAAACACATACACACACACACACACACACACACACCTACCAGCCTTCCTTCCACCTGCTGCACCATAAGGTCTCATAAATAGCTCTCGCGGCTCGCTTGCTAACTGAACACCTCTGGACGGCGTTTCTTTGAAATGGAAGTTGTTGTGTTTTTTTTTTTGTTGTTGTTTTTTTTTTCTTCTTTTTTTGCGGCCATCGCTCGACTCGGGCTCTGAAGTGGAAACTCGAGCTTGTCCTGAGCTCACGTTGAAAGCAGTGGCCGTTAAAAACCACAACGAGAGCGCTCAGAGCGCGGGTCCTCAGACTTCCCTCTTCAGACATCCTGAAGCTTTGCTCTTTGCAAGACCCTCTGCCCACCTCTGCTTCTTTGTTCTGTGCTCGCCCAGAAACTTTCCACTTGCTCGAGTGTGTGTCAGTGAGCGTGATGAGTGTGTGCGGTTAAAACTAGATCTTGACACTTCATCCAGCTTTATTCTACTTTTTCGGGCCAAAGGTCTGAGGAGACAAGACGTGAAAATCTCTTACCTTGTTTAAAGCATTCTTAGAAAAAAGAAAAGAAAAGAAAAGAAAAAGAAAAAAAAAAAAACATGACAAAACTAACACACTTTAGTGAAAGTACACTCAGAATAAAAGATACAGATGTGTGAGAAAATTTGTTAAACATGCTAAATCGTAGCGGAATGACTAACCAGATCAGATTAGTTTAGAAAAGATAATCAAGCAGATATTGTGTTACTCATAACACACCGTGACACAAACACACAATCACACAATTAGTCACCTCGGGTTTATCGGCGTGACCCCGAGAGAGAGAGAGAGAGAGAGAATAAATCCTAAAGGCTTAAAATCAAATGTGGGCTGACTAAGTACAATACGGAGAATTCTGGTAAAAAAAAAAAAAAATGGATGCTGAATTTGATGCAAATCTATAGCTACAGTAATATATCACCGTTTCCATGGTAACAGCACATTTATTTCGGACACTCGTCATAATTGTTGATTTGGTGAAACTTTCTGAAAGGACATTATTATAAAAACGCTTACACAGGGATATGAGGTTCTAGGACAACTGTGAATCAACTGTGAAGCTCATTTCATAATGCTACAATATTTTGTTATAATATAATATAATATAATATAATATAATATAATATAATATAATATATCATCTTATGTAGGGAATATCAGTGCTTGCGGTCTGTGTTTTGACTGTGTGTGTGTGTGTGTGTGTGTGTGCGTGCAGGTGACTACCAGACGGTTGTGGAAGAACGTGTATGATGAGCTGGGCGGCAGTCCGGGCAGCACCAGCGCCGCCACCTGCACTCGCAGACATTACGAAAGGTAAACTCCATCTCCCTGACAGGAAACAATCCCAGATTAAATATTAAGAATGCAGTTCAGGAAGCACGGTGGATCATTTTTCTTCTTTCTAGAATTTTCTGACAGCGGGTTTTTATTAACGAATTTAATACATGCCAGATAATCGCACTGCATCATCATCATCATCATCATCATCATGATAATCATAATCGGTCATTATTCAGTCATCATTATTATCATCCTCATCATCATCACCATGAACATCTCCATCATCATCTTCATTATCACCATCATCATCATATTCATCATTATTCATCATCATCATCATCATCATTATCATTATTCATCATCATCATCATTATTCATCATCATCCTCATCATCATCATTCATTATCACCATCATCATCATCATCTTCGTTATCACCATCATCTTCATTATCACCACCATCATCATCATCATCATCATTAATCATCATCATTATCATTATACATCATCATCATCTTCATTATCACCACCATCATCATCATCATTATTCATCATCATCATCATCATTATACATCATCATCATCATTCTTCATCATCATCATCATCATCACCCTCATCATCATCACCATGAACATTTCCATCCTCATTATCATCATCATCATCTTCATCATCACCATCATCATTCATGATCGTTATCATTCATTATCACCATCATCATTATAATCACCATTATCATCATTCATTGTTGTTGCCATCCTGCCCCTGTTAGTTAAAATTTCTCTGATCATCAGAAATACTACACAGATATTATAATACAGATATTTTTTTAATGCAAGAAAGGACCGTGACACTATTTACATGTGAAATAAACCAGAAAAGGAGAAAGTATGCTAAATCAGTAGGAGCAGATGTAGCATTTTAGTGTGCTTTTTAGTTTTTTTATAGTCCCGTCCCCCCACAGTAAGGTTGACTATCGCATGGAAATGCCCCAAAGTCTTTGATCAAACACTATTTAAAAGTAATAATAACATAGAATTACTCATACAGCATGAATTTTCCAAAAGCTCAAATCTTCCAGTCGAAATCAGAGCAGTAAAGCGATCTCGGTCGCTGTGTGGTTCATGAAGAGTTTCAGAACCGAAAACTAGCCAAAACCCTGGTGTTGTGATTTTGCAAGCAGGGCTTTTAACCCTCAACCTCACGCAGTTCACACCGAGTTCAGACTGCAGCTCTGTTAGCTGTGGATTCAAGCATTCAGCCAAAGACCTCATCCCAGGTTCTGTCTCAGAGCTTACAGGAAGACGAGAGCGAGTGCTTTCCATGAACACTCACACAGTCTTTTTTTGCGTTCTCTCACCAGGTTGGTTCTACCATACGAAAGGCATCGGAGGGGAGAGGAAGACAAGCCACTTCCTCCATCGAAACCTCGTAAACAGTACAAGAGAAGTGAGGAGAGCAAGGGCAAACCCGAGAGCAAGAAAAGGCGGAGGACGGATGGAGACGAGACAGAGGTAAATTAAAGACGTTTCTCACAAAGCAGCGTTCGGTTCAGGGCTTTCGAGATGAATCCAAACACTCTGTGCTGTCACACTGCAGCTGCTGTAGGCAGAGTCGATGATAGAACCTGAATTGCTCGCACACATTAATGCCACTCTGAGCGATACCACAGGAAGCCAGACAGGATAAAGAACGTTGTGATTAACTTCGGATGAACTTCCTGTGTGCTATATCTCAGTCATGTGAGATTTTCGTCCTGAGAAAAACCTGAGGATTTTAATTCAGCACATTTTTATGACGTGATGTGCTTCTGAGCTGGTTTACTCTTCTCAAAGTTTCCTCAAAGGTTCTTCAAAGGTTCTTTGGATGAGTAACTTGAGCAGTTGGAACCATTCCCCCTACAGGGGAAAGCCCTTTTCCATGGGGACGTTTCCAAAAATAAAATCATGACTCTTGCAGTTCTGTTTTGACTAGCTTCCTGAACTTTCCTCTAACATGTTTGTGTGTTTTGCGTATCAGGAAATTCTGAGAGGCAGCCATCTCTGCGACAGAGGAGTCTGTTCTCACTCTGGACCGTGGACAGTTTCCCCAGAGCATTCGGACAGTGACCAGGTGTCACCTCGAGACATGTGCCTCAGGGATAAGCCTCTTCTTCAGCCGCTAGTCCCCGCCCTGGTTATTTCCCCTCTGGAGAAGAAGAAGCGTCTAGCTCAGGCGAGCTTAAGTTTAGCGCCTCCTGCTGGCCTGGAGGACGGAACGGAGCCTGAGAGACCTTCTGTGATTCACCTGTCAAATTTGTCTACACCTTCTGGACGCGTAAGCCACGCCTCTGAAGGCTCACCCTTGCCTCTGTCCTCTCCGTCCTCCTCACGGAGCGCCTCACCATTCTCCGTTTCCTCGGAGGACTGCGTGGCCGTGTCGACCCAGAAGACGACCGCTTCGGAAACGGAAAAGCAGAAACAACCGCGCTTCGGTGCTTTGCCTGAATCCTTAGTGCGTGTCTGCCAGCCTTTACCCATCATCCACTCGTACCCCTGCCCAAAAGACATGTCCCCTCTGTCACGCCCACTTCACCACAACTTCCATGATGTCACGTCCACAGATCCAGACAAGACCCAGAGACACTTGCCGCTCAGAAAGCCCGTCCCCATGTCTCTAGGCCCGGCCTGCTGTTATACACCTAGCTCGAGCTTCACCCAGGTCTTCCCTCGCTCCCGTGACCCCTGGAGGTCTATGTCATTACCGCCGCTTTATAAATATACTCCCCAGAACCCCAAGAGGCCAAGCAATGCTGAGACACACATGAAGAAGCTCCCATCTCCTCTACGCTTCCCAGAGCGAAAGGACAAATCCAAGCCCGTGCCGGCCCAGCAGTACCTCGTGCACCAAAACGGATTGCCCCAGAGTTACCTGATACCAGGTTTGAACCGGATCAGAGCAGAAGCGCTGGAACACATGAAAGCTTTTCCTTTCCAACCGGTCATTGTCCCCGCTCATCTCAGCATCCCTCTGTCTCAGACACATCCCACACATCCCATGCAGAACCCCTTCCCCGGGCAGTATGACGCCACGCTGCGGCCGTACCCGTACCCAATGCCGGTCTGGCCTCCGCCCTCTGGGTACAACATAGCGACACTGCAGCCGTATTAACCCAGACTGCTTTGATCTCCACGGACTGGGATTTCTAGGGGTTTCTTGCCTGGACCGGGTCATGGTCAAAATAATGTAGCTCATGATTACTGTATGAGAAAAATCCCACTGACGGGATTCGCATAGGTGAATTTTATTTTATATTGGCCTCAGTATGACATTTCACTTCCTTTATGATGACTTGAATCTCTTGACAAATGTATGTTTTTTTAATTTTTATATCTGTTTGCTCAGCCTGAATTAAAATCTAGATTTAATCACACCAGATTACGACAGAAGTTCAGGACGAAACGATATTTTGTCGGTTTTGTCAGCTGCAGCATTTTTCATAGTAAGGGTGTTTTTTTTACTCTGTCTGTGTCTCTCTCTTAACAAGGTAAATTCATGCAACTGTGACTAAAATGAAAAGTAGAAATAATAATGATTTTAATCAGAATAAAAACAGAGGTATTGACGATCCATTACATCGCACTACTGACTCAATCCCTGTTTTAAAAATATCATGCAATGAAGTAATGTATGTTTTACTGTGTGTGTGTATATAGTATTTTATTTTCAATTAAATACATTTGCTTTTTATAATATTTGTTCTCAAGTTTGACAAAGGTGTTTCATAATACACTGAAAGAGCTGGACGGTTTCGATACGCTCCAGTTCATTTAATGGAAGCAATCTAAGTTAAAAATGATTGATAATGTAGGAACAATGTTCCAGATGATGCTGTCGCTTTGCTGTTGTTTGACATTCGCTGCTTCGCTGGTTTTGCTGCAAGGGCATCTGACAAACCTTGTAGAGATTTTGCAGTTGTTGTAATGTTGTAGCGCCCCTTATTGGCCAAAGTGCTGACTCTGAGTCGCTTTCTCTCTCTATACAGTATATATATATATATATATGTATGTATGTATCTATTTTTTATTTTTAAACTTGTGAATCATTAATAAACAAAATACCAAAAATACACGGTGCATTTCTAAATATTTTTATAGTGTTGATTGTCTGCAATGATTTTAATAAAGCACGGATAACCCTTTGTGTTTAAACAGACTAAATTCTGATTGAGATGAAGTGATTCCAGCCTGTTCATCACTCAACATTGACACACTTAAAAAGATGCATCTGAGGCTGTATTATTTATATTAAAAATAATATACTTAATTCATGGAGTTTCTTGATATTTTTGTATCATTAGCAAAAAATAAAAATAAAGAAATGCATTTGAGTATTTCTACACAGGGGTATGGAAATATTTATATGTGAGAGAAATTTTAATAATAATAATAATAATAACAGGTTGCAGGGTGGTGTAGTGGTTAGCATGGTCACCTTGCACCTACGGGGTCCGGGTTCGATTCCCACCTTAGAGTCTATGTGCATATAGTTTGCATTGTAATCAGTGTTTACAAATTGCTCATAGTGTGTGTGTGTGTGTGTGTGTGCCCGGCTATTGATTTTTTACCCGATCCAGGGTATGCATGCCTAATGTCCTAATTTGGGTATAGACGCCTCATGCCGTAAGTCTCCTTGGATAGGCTCCAGGCCCCCTGCGATCCTGTGTACAGGGTAAAGCGGTATAGACGATGAGTGAGTGAGTAAATGAGTGAAAAATACTCTACACAAGTTCATGAAAATAGTTAAATCTCAGAGAAGTGTTATTAATAATAATAATAACAGTGCTTTTTTTTTTTTTTTTTTTTTTTACAACCTATCAGACATAAAACTGTGTAATGTATTATGGATAATGTGCGTTGTTACGAGTGTAAATTATTCTTACTCTTAGTCTAAAAATGTATTTTCATCGGCGCACAATGTAATTATAATTGATATATTATCTTGTGACGTAATACAGTTATAATAACGTTGTTTTTAAGCAGTGTTTATTTTCTGCGCGGACCTGCGCACACACAACCTGCCAGGGCACACCCCTCTCTTGCGTCACATCTGGCCACGCCCAGACGATATGGCGGGAATTATTTCCCCCCCCTCCTCCCGGAAGACATGCGCGTTTGTAACGTTGCTCCGTGAACATGTCGGAGTTTAATGAGAATTAAGCGCGATATCAAAGAACGCGTCTGCGTACACATGTCGATGTTGCTTACGCCGCCATCTCGGACTCCGAAACGCGCAACTGTTTGCCGTACCGTTTCCTTAGCTAACTAGCATTAGCTCGGTCTCCACTCGCGCGTTTAACTCTGTTTGTATAAAACCGCACATGATGGCGGACGCGCTGCTGTCGGAGGCGAGCGACCTGAGCGGAGAGGAGAGCCAGGAGGAGGACGTGCTCACCCCGGCGGAGCTCATCTCCAGGCTGGAGGAGGTGAGGACCGACACGGGAGCGGTGGGGGGGGGGGGAGCCGGGGCACAGAGCAGGCTGGCAATGTAAGGTTACCGCTACAGGTTACCATGGTAACCATCACTCTATAGAGGACGAGTTAAGCCTACTGTGGATGCGGTTTGGGACACAGCCACAGATTATTTATTTATTACATGAAATATGCTTTGTATATGATGCCAGGGAAGGCATTATATGTACAATTAAAGTGAACATATAATCACGCAAACATGAATAAAAAAAAAGCATTCTATACTCAAAGATGCGGAAACTTTTGTTTGCGCATGCGCAGTGAGCGTATGTAGGACGGATTTACAGGTAGGATGAATTTATACATTCTCCCCCCTCCCATTATGCTGCCTGACCCATCTGCCAATGATGTGGTTATTGTTATTGCGGCTGATTGGTCAGTCGGAGTCATGTGATTATTGTCGCTGCGTCTGATTGGTCAAACAGTCACGCGGTAGATCTACAGGCTGCATGAGTAGAATAAACGGTTAGAAAAGTAACGAGTCGAGTTTAGCGGAGTAAGAGGAGCGTTTCTTCTTCACAAATCTACTCTAGTAAAAGTAAAAAGTATGCTGCAGTAAAACTATTCATAGAAGTATTAAAAAAAAAGTTATTTAAGTAAATGTAACTCTTCCCACCTCTATTAATTATTATAATTAGTTTAATAGACTGGTCTGGGCAATATTGTTCATAATTCACCTTCCAATATGTATGTATTATTATTATTATCAATAATAATATTATTGGTTATAATAATTTATGAACATTAAAATAATTTGAAAAAGTAGCTACTGTATATACAGTTTACTTTATTTACTGTATATTTACAGTTTACTTGTATATATTAAATCGAAATGTTCATTTATTATTTATTCATTATTTAATCATTAATTCATTTACGTCATGTACTATACTGAAATATAGATTGCATGCACTACAATTTCTCTTATTTTCTGTAAAGAAAGAATTATTATTTATTATTAATAATAATAATAATAATAATAATAATAATAATAATATTAATTTCTGATCTTTCAAATAATTTGCAAAAGTAGGAACTGTGTATGCGGTTAAAAATCTGTAAGTTATAAATATTAAAGAAACCTTATTTTATTTACTAACATGAAATTTGTCTTTGCTCTTTTTATTTATTCATTTAAATATTAATTTATCTATTACATTGAAATATACAGTAGATTTAATACACAACCATTTTTTAAACATTTTCTATAATAAATAATATCATAGAGAATTTTAAAAAATCATTGATTATTTGTTGTTGTTATGATTATTATTATTATTATTATTATTATTATTATTATATGTGTCGTTTAGGCCTGGCTTAACGAGAAGTTCTCTCCCGAGCTGCTGGAGAACAGATCCGAGCTGGTGGAGTGTGTGATGGAGCAACTCACACACATGGTATGGGTGGATTTATTGCATACACTCTCTCACACATGAGTCAGTCGTATATATGTTTTACAAACGTGTGTGTGTGTGCGTGTGTGCGCGCAGGAGGAGAACCTGCAGCGTGTGAAGAAGGGCGACCTGAAGGCCAGCGTCCACCGCATGGAGATCGACCGCATCCGCTTCGTCCTCAGCAGCTACCTCCGCTCCCGTCTGCAGAAGGTCAGCGGCAACACCCTGGTTACCATGGTTACCGCCATGCGTCGTTGTTTTATATCATGAACCTTCGCAGAATATGTTGCCGGAGAGGTCGATCGATACGTTTTATAAGATATTTGTACAAATAAGCGGTGTTTGCATAAGTATTGACAGCCTGAAACCCATGTTGGAGGCTCTACTTTCTCTCACTGAAGACACTCTCGGCCTCAGTGAAGCATGGTGGTGGAAGCATCGTTGTTCAGAGATACTCTTGGCCAAGTTGTTCTCAATTAGGCACGGCGCTGTAATGTTAGGTAGAGCTGAAAAATGGTTCAGTAGACGTGATAAAGTCCAGTATTCTTCAGAGGTTTGAGAGTCTCACTGATAATTCCCACACCTCTTCTGTGCCGTGTGTCGTGCTGTGTCTCTGTACGTATACGGCTTTAAAACTGTATTTAATTTGTCTTTGTGTGTTTGCCTGATGCAGATCGAGAAGTTTTTCCCTCACGTCTTGGAGAAGGAGAAATCTCGAGCCGACGGCGATCCCTCGTTCCTGTCTCCCGAGGAGTTCGCCTTCGCCAAAGAGTGAGCGCCCGGCCCGAACCCGAGCCTGAATAACCCGAGCTTCAGTACGCAGTGGTGTGTGTGTGTTCACTGCTCGTGTCCTGTGTTCACAGGTATCTGGCGAATACAGAGATGTACCTGAAGTCCGTGGCACTGAAGCACATGCCCCCCAACCTGCAGAGCGTCGACATGCTCAAAGCAGGTGAGCGAGCGAGTGAGAGACGAGCGGTACGGCGCACAGCGGCGTGTCGAGAGAAATGATGATTTAATGCACTTTTCCGAGTGTATAATTTCCTACTTTATCTATAGACTATTTGTGATATAATTGTTTCTCATTCAGTAGGAATCAATGAAGAAGAAAAAAAAGAATTAACACTTAAATTATTCAATATAATGTTTTTTGGTATTAGAGAAAATCTGATAGCTGATTGCGATTTTTTTTTTTTTGTTGTTCCTCACCCCTCCAATAGAAATGCTCTTAAGAATCATATTTATATTTTAGTCATATCACCAAGATCTACTCTTTGTGTGTGTGTGTGTGTGTGTGTGTGTGTGTGTGTGTGTGTGTGTGTGTGTGTGTGTGTGTAGTTCCAGAGCCGTGTTTGGACTCATTTGTGTTCCTGCGTGTGAAGGAAAGGCAGGAGAACATCCTTGTGGAGCCCGAGACTGATGATCAGAGGTAGACTTTAAAAATCACACACACACACACACACACACACACACACACACGGCTATCCTGACCTAAATTATTGAATGCCGACTAAAAGGCAGCCTGTGGTTCAGATGCAAACCCTGAAAGTGAAGAGGGTTATTAATAATAACTAGTGAATAAGAGAAGAAAGTACGAATTAAAGAGGGGAAGAAAAATCTGAACTTCTGCAGCTCTGCTTTTCTGATCGCGGCCCTGATCGGTTTCTTCAGCAGGTCCGTGTTCTACTGGAGTTTATTCCAGAACACGCATCTATATAAACGTGAAAAGTAAAAAACAGACCACCATAGATTAAAACAGATTAAAGTTTTTAAGCACATATATTCAATAGGTTTCATATATTATTAATTCATCACAAACACTATTTGACTTTGCTTTTTTTTTTTTTTTTTTTTTTTTAAGATTCAAGACCTAACTATCTATAACATAATGTGAATGATTTATGTATTTATTTATTTTGCATATCCCAGTTAGGAAGCACAGGGTCAGCCAGGATACAGCGCCCCCTGGAGCAGATAGGGTCCAACCGTGGCGACTTATTTGTGGCGACCTGTAATTCTGCTAACAGTAAAAAGGGTGAATCTGCTATAAAGGTTCCTAGCTGTTTGACTCTGGTACGTCAGAATTAGGACTGAACAACAATCGAGGATCGTCTAATCAAAAGTCAGGCATTTCGTAGGAATCGTCACAGTTAAAGAAGGAAAGGAACGAAGGATGGAATCTCATGGTCGTCATAGTAACAGCAGCACGTTTTGGTGCATAAATTCCATTTGTTATTAAAAGAAGTAGATGACACAAAACTTGAATTTTAAAAAGTCATTTATAAAACCGTTAACAGAAAACGTATCTGTTTTAAATGGGTTTAAATGTAATTTTATTCAATTCAAAATTTATTTTATTTCTGAGATTTAATTTTTTTGTTGTTGCTGAAAACAAACAAATCGTGCACTTTAATCAGGGCTGAGTGCTGTACTGTAATATTGAATCTGTTTATCTGTTTATGTAACAGTTTAAAGTATATCAATTGTTTAATAATGGAATTATATCACAATTAATATTGCTTTTTGTTAAGATGTATTATTATTATAAGACGTATCGTGATATGACGTGTGTCGTCGTATTGCCCGACCTTTACTGTCCGTAACCTCTCTGCTGTTTCTGCGTTTCAGGGAGTACGTGGTGGACCTGGAGGAAGGCTCGCAGCACTTGATGCGCTATCGCACTATAGCACCCCTAGTGGCCAGTGGTGCGGTGCAGCTGATTTAGCGCGTGGAAATATAATGGACACAAACTGAGGATGGTGATGATGCACTGTGGATTATTTTATGTTTCATATGAATTTCAAAAGTATGGCGCTTGCTAAGAAAATGATCTGTGTAAAAAAAAAAAAAAAAAAAAAAAAAAACTTTTTTTTTTTGTTTTTTTTGGAACGTGTCTGCTTGTTTTCAGAAATCTTTTGTTGAGTTTAGTGTATAAACGTTTCTTTAGAACTGAATCCATTAAACTGGCTGAAAAGAGTCATTTTACTAACAAGCTCAGAATTTTGTATTGTATTTACTTTAGAATTGTTATTATAGAGTGAATGATATCAAGCAAAGTAAAAAAAAAAAAAAAAAAAACACTTTTCATTACAAATAAAATGTTTGTGCATCCTGAAACAATACTACAGGGTGTCCCCAAAAAATTATGACATCATTTCGTAGTCTATCAACATAACTAATTCCCGCTCAGATGATCTAAAATCTTAATAAGTGTAAAAACTAAGTTATTTTTGTGTTGTTATGCAATAGACCCTTGAAGATGAGAAGGTTGAAAAGCGTCTTGTTTTCAGCGATGAGGCCTGATTTCGTACGAATGGCAACAAGCATACCGATCAAATGCATTTGCGGGGAAGAAAATCCAGTTGGGCACATGATGGACTCGCCAAAATATGTCGTGGCTTATTGAACGTTTGTGAAGCGTTATGAAATCGGTTCTAAAATCTATAGACGTTTGAACATGTTGTTATAAATAAAAAACATTTTTTAACAGAAAGCCTACAGTATTTAATTTCTTTGCCTAGGACATGTAGTTACTCAGATATTCATATTTCAAATGATGTCAAGTTTGTTGGGACGCCCTGTGTAATCTGAAATGAAAGATTGAGAATCGAAAAGGGAAAATATCAAGTTTTTCCTGAAAGTTTTGTCAGGAACAATTTGATTTGACGAAGGCGGTGTATCACCCTTACAGAGATGCCAACAAAAGAGGATATGGCCCAAATAACTTGAACTTTAGAACTGTCATCATTGTGATTTAATTTTGTTAAGATAAATAATTTGACAGTTTCTTTACAATATTTTTGCCGATATCTGAGAACTTAAACAGATCATCTTCTTTTGCTATAAGGGGGTACAAACCTTTGCATTCAGCTGTATTTTGGTAACTTACAGTAGGTAGCACCGATCCATATAGACATCACTGATATATCGAGCATTGATTGTTACTGATTTGGCAGTTTGTGCATTTTATGGCTTTTATATTTATACAAATAGTAAAATCAGTCTGGGCTGATGATGCATAAATCATATTAAATAGATATAATAATCAGGATGTGCTAGTTTTTCCATCTGAATTATTATTTTTGTTTAAAATAATCTTCATAACACTGCTAAAATTGGTCACCGTCTTTCTACCACTTTTTTTTTTTTTTTTTTTATGCACTGGCGCAGCTCTAGATGCTGCCTGTTGCATCAGAAACATTGCACCAGTTCATTCCCGGTCTCGGTCCCTCAGCGCCCGACGCTGATGTTACACACTTTGCAGCTCGGGTCCTTCTTGGCGTCGGCGGTAGAGAGGCTCATGAGCCGGTGATGGCCGCTGATCTGTGTCACCGTGCCTTGTTCCAGTGGCAGTGCCTCGGTGTACAGAACCTCCAGGATGACGTCGCTGGCGTGACAGAACGCCGGTTCCTCCCCGGGGACGTACGTCAGGAACGGGTTGTTCGCGAGGTCCAGCAGGGGCAGCCGGCCGTCGCAGAAGCGGTCGCCCTCGGAACCGACGGGGGCCAGGACCAAGATGACGTAGTGGTACGGCGTGTACATGCAGTAGAAATCAGCGAAGTAGAGGTGCGTGTCGGCCTTCAGGAGAAGTGCGGCGGAGATCCGGTAGCGCAGGGGGCCGTAGGGCGAGTCTTTAGGAGGGAGGCCGGTGTCGAACTCGGTGTTGCAGCTCAGGAAGACGCCGCGGAGATTTCCGTTGATGGGCGAGCCGTGGCTGCCGCTGTTGTCTTTTAAAGCTGTGGGCATCAAACCTCCACATTCAGTTCTTTGGAGAAAACCAAACAGAGGGATACTCTCAAATACTGTATCTCAAAAAATCTCAATTATACCCAAGCCACATGGCAACGGACCAAACCAAGGAACTGCGGGGCTGAGAATGGCCACAAATATGTCAAATTGACATAGGGAGCAGGGTGGACCAGGATACAGCGCCTCCTGGAGCAGATAGGGGTAAGGGCCTTGTTCAAGGGCTTGAACCCCCGATCTTCTCATCAGTAACCCGACGCCTTAACTGTTTGAGCCACCACTGTCTTGGTTTTAATGAGTTTCTATTTAAATGTTGGGTCTTTATTAATATCTAGTACTTTGCAAACGTAAAGCAGTGATTTGTAACTTTTCAAGTCTTCTGAAAAGTAATGTTTGTGAGGTGAGTTGCAGCTACAGCGGAAACAGAGACAGAGTTTCACTCAGTCCACTCCAGTCCCTGTGCTGAACCCTTCAACACCCATGTCATTATCATCTCATTGTCTATAACACTGTATCCTGTATTCAGAATCGTGGGGGGCCTGGAGCCTATCCCAGGAGACTTGGGGCACGAGGCGGGGTACACCCTGGACAGGGCGCCAATCCATCACAGGGCACATACAGTACATACACTCACACATTACGGGCAATTTGGGAATGCCAGTTAACCAAATCTGCATGTCTTTGGACTGTGGTAGGAAACCCACCAAGTATGGGGAGGTCATGCAAACTCCATGCACATAGAGACGGGTAACGAGCCTGGCCAGGAATCAAACCAGACCCTGGAGGTGCAAGGCGACAGTGCTAACCACTAAGCCACCATGCCGCCTGAACACCCATGTGAGGTTTTAAGGAAAAACTATAGATCTGGGCAGCGTTGCTCTTTCCAGGTGGGCGGAGCTAATTTCTGGGCTGTAAAACTGTAGAGAACGTTGTAGCATCAGGGAGTTCCTTCGTGCCCCTGCCGCGTCTGGTTGACTCGTTATGCATCTAAATCTACATACAGGTTTCTGTAAAGCTTTTATTGACATGAGATGATTGAGATGATGAACTGACACCGACCTGACGTAGTGGAAGTATTCGGGATGCTGGTTGCGGTAAAACACTGAGAAGCGCAGCAGCCTCCCCGCTACACCCCGAGCTTTATCCAGCAGCTGCTGCAGATGGTCCACAGCGTAATCTACAGCACAGACACGCCATCACACACCACCAGTGGCAGTCAGCCATGACATGATTGGTGTCTGTAGTTTAGTTAGTCTGTAGCTTGTGTAGTCTGGTTTATATTGAATCTGTATGGCTGTGGTTCGTTTAATCTGTATTTTATTTAATTATTTAGCCCGTGTGGTCTGTAGTTTTATTTTTAATCTGTATTTTTTGTCATTTATTTATTCTGTAATTTAGTTACTCTGTAGTTTATTTACTCTGTACCTTATTTAATCAGTAGTTTGTTTAGTCTATAGTTTATTTATACTGTGTCATGTGGTCAATATTCTATTTAACCCGTAGAATATTTGGTCCTTGTAGTTTATTTATTCTAGTTTGTGTGCTCGGTAGTTTATTTGTATCGGTTATTTATTTAGTCTGTAGTTTAGTTAGTCTGGAGAATATGTATTCTGTAGCTTGCCTAATATGCAGATTAATTGGTCTTTACTTAATTGCATTTGTCTGGGAGTATGTATCATATGTAAACCATTGTTTCTTTAGTTATGTATTTATTTGGTTTGTAGTTTATTTTGTTTGTATTTTTCTTTTGTCTATATCACATGTGATCGATAGCTTGTTTTGTTTTTAGTAGGCTAAAACATATTTCGTCTCTAGTTTATTCAGTCTGTAGATTAGTTAATCTGTTGCAGATTTAGCCTGTAGTTCATTTAGTTTGCAGTTTATATAATCTGTAGTTTAGTCTGTAGTTCGCCTAGACTCGGGGTGCTTCATATAGACTGTAGAATATGTAGTAATGACTTTGATTCCATAGTTTAGTAACATTATTGTTTGTTTATTCTGTGCTTTGTTTATGTTTGTAGCTCATTTAGTTTGAAGGTTCTTTGATCTGTAACATATACAGTACAGTCTGTAGTTTATTTAGCCTGTAGTTTATTTAGCATGCATCTTATCTAGGCTTTAGTTTATTTGTTTTTTTGTTTAGTCTGGCGTTATTTAGTCTGTGGCTTATTTAATGCCGCACACTGATGTTGCTCATGTCTATAAGAGAAGCTGAGGGCTATAAATCACTTTCTTTCATTATTTGTATGTGAATGTTATTCCTTTGGAATCAGAGAGTTCTTGTTTGTATTTTAGCAGTTAACCACTGA
This sequence comes from Clarias fuscus, assembly GCA_030347435.1. Lineage (NCBI taxonomy): Eukaryota > Metazoa > Chordata > Actinopteri > Siluriformes > Clariidae > Clarias > Clarias fuscus. The sequence goes on along the minus strand of CM059213.1, from coordinate 3,384,753 downwards.
AATGATGAAATAATCAGAACAAAAACAGAATCATTACAGAATAAATCTTGACATGGTTGAAGATGACATGTACAGTACTGTAAATGTTTCTTACCTCCAGTGCAGAACTCCACCACCTGACTCCACCCAGACACCTGCAATAATAATATCATTAAAAACAAGAGGGGTTAAAGAATTATGCTTAAACAAGGTTGCAGGATAATCTCATGTAAAAGTAAAGGAATAAAAGGGTTTTGGAGCGGACCTGGTAGTCTCCATCAGGCTGCCGGATGGCGGTCTGTACAGCCACACAGTACTCGGTCCGAGGGCTCAGGAACCAGTGACCCCTCACGGCCATCGGCAGCGGCACCGCCTTGGCCACCAGCTTAGTGGGAACATCCTGTGAAACCGAAAGACAACACGATCTCATGAAATTAGATGGTTTTGTAGTTAATTAGTAGATTAGTAGATATTTCATAGACAGCTTCAGTAATAGTAGACCTGTTAATATATTTCACAGATTTGATGCTTTCCAACAGAACACTGATGTTTTTAGCTGTGTGTTTTGGGTCATTGTCCTGTTGCAAGACCCATGACCTGCGACTGAGACCCAGCTTTCTGACACTGGCCAGCACATTTCTCTCTAGAATCCCTTGATAGTCTTGAGATTTCATTGTACCCTGCACAGATTCAAGACACCCTGTGCCAGATGCAGCAAAGCAGCCCCAGAACATAACAGAGCCTCCTCCATGTTTCACAGTAGGGACAGTGTTCTTTTCTTGATATGCTTCATTTTTCCGTCTGTGAACATAGAGCTGATGTGCCTTGGCAAAAAGTTCCATTTTTGTCTCATCTGTCCATAGGACATTCTCCGAGAAGCTTTGTGGCTTGTCAGCATGTAGTTTGGCATATTCCAGTGTGTCTTTTTTATGATTTGTTTTCAACAATGGTGTCCTCCTTGGTCGTCTCCCATGTAGTCCACTTTGGCTCAAACAACGACGGATGCTGCGATCTGACACTGATGTTCCTTGAGCATGAAGTTCACCTTGGATCTCTTTAGAAGTCTTTCTGGGCTCTTTTCAGATTATCCGTCTCTTTGATTTGTCATCAATTTTCCTCCTGCGGCCACGTCCAGGGAGGTTGGCTACAGTCCCATGGATCTTAAATTTCTGAATAATATGTGCAACTGTAGTCACAGGAACATCTAGCTGCTTGGAAATGGTCTTATAGCCTTTACCTTTAACATGCTTGTCTATAATTTTCTTTCGAATCTCCTGAGACAACTCTTTCCTTCGCTTCCTCTGGTCCATGTTGAGTGTGGTACATACCATGTCACCAAACCACACAGTGACTACCTGGAGCCCTATATATAGGCCCACTGACTGATTACAAGATTGTAGACACCTGTGATGCTAATTAGTGGACACACCTTGAATTAACATGTCCCTTTGGTCACATTATTTTCAGTATTTTCTAGGGGTACCATCATTTTTGTCCAGGCCTGTTCCATGAGTTTATTTTTTTCAAATAATTCTGTTGAAGCATGGTTGAAAAGCAATGTCTGACTTTCATTGGTTAACATTCATAGAATATTTTTTAATTATTACTTTTGTCAGATTAAAGTTATTTCTGTGACCATTGTGAGTTTTTCTTTCATTGACCGAAGGGTACCAACAATTTTGTCCACGTGTGTATATTATAATTATACATTTTATTTTATTTTACATTTTATATATATATAAATGTCTTAAAAATAAAGCATCAATTATATTTATACCAGTTTTTCTTTTCCTGAAGTGTGTATAATTTTTTGCAACCTGCTGTGAAAAAAAGAGGAATAAAACATTTTCAGATGTGTTGTTATAAACAGGTAAAGAACAAACCTTTCTACATGTTTCTAAACCATTTCTAACATTTTCTATCCCTCTAATTCTAAACCATTTCAGCCTGAATGCAGATGCAGCGATTTCCTTTTTATGTAAGCCGTTCTGCATAGGAAAAGACATAAAAAGCAAAGTCAGCCAGCATCAAATAATAACAGAGAGTATTCTATTTCATAAATGGTCCTAATATCAGTCCGACATCAACACTTGGAATCAAACTGACTCGTACTTATTAAGATCTCAATGCAAACTGATTTCGCTCCGCTGTTGCCACATTTAAAGCATCAGATGTCCGTGGACTCACTCTGGCTTTGTTGTAGAAATAAATATTCCTCTTTCATATCAGGACTCTATCAGAGCTAATTAGTTTTGTTGTGAAGTCTCGGTCCTTTGACAAGCGAAACCAATTACAGGAAGCACAGAAGCCCATAACCATAGCAACACTGTCCTTCGCCCTTCGCTTCGAGAGTAAATTGTGGGCCGCGTGGAAGCGGGAGTGATTAAAAACACATTTAGCCGCGGCTTTCCGCAGCTGACCAACAAAGAGCGCCGTAATATGGACACAAAGGAAAACTGTGAGTAATACACGACTCAGGAGTTTTCCACGAGGACGTAAAAGCAGCGGGCGTCCAAGGTGTCCGTATTGGGTTTGAGATCCAAAACGTACGTTTATTTGTTTGTTTGCTGCCCAGACATTTTATCGAGCGGTTAAATGTTCATTTCATAAATCATTTCGGCCGGCTGCTTCGTGAGCACTCCAGCACGGTGGCCTTTCGCCGCTCATCGGGTTTTTGGTTATTGAAGATGAAGCGGGTGTGTGATGAGTCACCGGCTCACGGCACTTTTCATGACGAGGCCTTTGAGTTTCTAGATGAGAAGCGAGCGGAAAAGCAACACGCACGTCTGATAATCACATTTCCAAGCTGAGTTTATTTTCCTTCCTTTATCTCTCTCTCTCTCTCTCTCTCTCTCTCTCTCATTTTCGGACTGTAGAAAAATTGGGCAGAATACCAAATACGTGCAACACTGCACAATGAAGCTGATTGGATCGTACCACTCCTGTGAGATCGGGATAAAGTAACATAAAGGAGTGTTTTTTTTTTAAAGTAGTAATATAAAGTTTACTGTCAATTTCTTTTTTCTCTCTTTCTTTTGTTCATTTTGAATTCTAACAAAAAAAAAAAAGTAGGATTGTTGATCTTCCAACCAGACTGGTTGGAGCTGTCAGGAGGACGTTGGAGATCAAATAACAGCTCTTCACAGCCTCTGTGATCGGAAAAGAATGAATCTTTAGGAGGATCAGAACATCATTAGAGTTTTACATCTAACACAGCAGTATAAACTTCTTCACTTCTTAATGATGGATACTTAATTAAATAATCATAAATATTAGGTGTTGGTTCACAGTACATGCAAAAGTCTTGACTTCATTGTATTTTTACTGGAGTAACTAACTTGAGGCCTGAGCCAGTGAGAAACAGGTGCAGATGATGTGATTAGTGTACTGCTGATGCTGAATGCTGAGTGGTCGGAGTAGACGAGAGGGGAAACGAGGTCGCTGCTGAGGTTGTTACATAATCAAACTATTTTTTAAATTGTATCTTTAGGCACTTTGAAGGCTGTCAGTGTAAAACATGTGTTTGAACATTTAATCTACATCACTTTAATTCAATTTAATATGATAAAATGAGCTGGGTGGGGGGTCAACACTTTTGCACCGTTCTGTAAGTGGAGAAAAAAAAAAGAACTTTCTACAATTAAAAAGGTCAGCAGTTAAATGAAAGGTCAAAACAAGATATAAAAAAAAAAAAAAAAGACAAGAAAAGACATACATTTTAGTACGGAAAGTGATTCAAATGCTTTTTCCCCCATTAATGTCTGTTATTCTTGTCTTCCAAACTTGAAAGAAATTCACAAAAGGTGAATAAGAAGCGTTGTGTCAGGGTGAGGTATGCTTCAGGGGCAGAACGACAGCAAAACAAAACAAAAACTCAAAAGCACTCACTCTGTGTTTGAAGCGGTTCCTCTCTCCTCCAGCTTTGTGGCTCAGATCGATGAAGAAGTGCGTCACGCGTCCCGCATCCTCGGGGGTGATCTCCCAGGCAACGCAAAACGAGTCACAGGTCACCGCACTGATTTGGACATTATGGGGTGTGGAGAGGAGATCTACCACCTCAGCCATCGCCTGGAGAGAGAGAGAGAGAGAGACAGAGAGAGAGAGAGAGAGAGAGAGAGATGTCAAGAGGTGAAAAATTACAGTGGGCCAATAAAAAAGCAATCTGCTGTAACAGACAAAATTCAATTAACCTTTTGGACAGACGACCCATCACACCCCGTCATCTCTCTCTCTCACTCTCTCTCTCTCTCTCACCCTTAGTATGATTTCAGCATGCCTTATTCTCATGATTAATAAGACCGCTGTTGGATGAGGCTTGAAAAAAAAAAAAAGAAAAGAAAAGATTATTTTGAAATGTAAACGTGCAGAAAATAGGAAAATATTTATAGCTGCTATAACATGAGAGATAACTTGTTTCTCAGATGTTCTATGCATAAAAGATGGAATATGGAAAATGATCAAAGAAAAAAAAGAAAAAGGAATTATACTGGATATTGTGCTGATAGCTGATATAGTACATATTTAGAAGATATTATTTGTACATGAAAAGTTTTTTTTTTAAATATTTCATTTCATTTTATATTTTGAAAATATTTTATAGAGATGATAAAAATGATGTATATATAATTATATTATTAATATTAGGACTATTAGGAAAAGTGAAAAAGAAAAACAAGCCAAAACCAACCTTTGACCAAAAATTCCTTTGAATTTTGTTTAGAATTGGCCTGTGCGCGTGTGCGTGTGTGTGTGCGTGTGCGTGTGTGTGCGGTTTCCTTGTGTGAGAGCATTTCTGACTCAGTGAGTGTGTACGTGGCAGCAAGAAAAACAAGGATGATGCATGCACTAAGTGAATTTATTCTTGTTTATGAATTTTGACAAGGCGATCAGTTCTCGTGAGCATAAATCTGATTTTATGCGCGACAGTTGTCACCTTATCAAGGATCACTCACACAGCCAGAAAATCCCATTTTTATTCTACTGCAAAGATGATTTCTAGTGACAAACGGAAATGATTTATTCCTCTATAAGAGAGAGAGAGAGAGAGAGAGAGAGAGAGGGAGGGAGAGGGAGTTACGCATCCTGTTTGGGTGCAAGTGGCATAAAATGTTTCACGCGGCTGAGCAGTAAAATGACAAGCGATTAGATTAAAAAAAGATCATTTCTACTGTAAGTCATTTATTTGCTCAGAATTCCTGAATAAATGAGAGACAATAATGAGAGAGTTTAATGAAAGTGCTAGGGTGCATTTTGTAACTTGACGGAGTTATAATGATGTGAAGTTGTGGAGGTTTCTCGTCTGTAGTTAGTTTATTTCATCTAAAAAAAACAAAAAAAAAAACATATTCAAACATTCACTATATCTACATCTACATCTAGGCATTTGGCAGACGCCCTTATCCAGAGCGACTTACTTTTTTTTTTTTTTTTTCATTATACATCTGAGCAGTTGAGGTTAAGGGCCTTGCTCAAGGGCCCAACAGGGACAACTTGGTGGTCGTGGGACTTGAACCTGGGACCTTCCGAACCGTAGTCCAATGCCTAGATTACATTTTGTACAAAATTACAAGTACAATTTTTTACTTTTGTAGTAAATGAAGTATTTTAAAGATTTCAACAGATAGGTTGTGTGTATATATATATATATATATATATATATATATATATATACATATATACAGACAATAAAGTTGGGAGCAAATGTCATGTCCTCATATGAGACATTAGGGTCTCAAGAGGTTAAAGAGGTAAATTGACAATTAAACTCAATTAAAAAAAAAATTTTTTTTTTGTTATATTTACACCTTTAGTAAAATCTAGTACATATTTAAAAAGAGATGAACAGCTCTTTTTTTTTAGGGGGTGGAGCTAATTCCAGGCTAAGAAAATTTGCTCCACCCCCTGACAAAAAAAATGAAGAAATTCTCATTTCTGCTCATTTAAGGGTTGTGAAATGTAGTTTCCTTTAGAGGACAAGGTAAGATTACGAACTGCAGCTTTAAGTTCCTTAAAAAGGTCACTTATATTTATCCATAATAGTTTCTACGAGGGGCGTTCAAGTCAAAGCAGGACTTGCGATGAGATGAGGGCATTGAAGTGATTGAGATTTACAGTACGGTACGGTGGTGAGACTCTTAGCTGCAGTAAAACAGTTGACCGAAGCGAGCATTTTAAAGAAGGATGTACGTCCGTGAATGACGAGGTGACTCGGAGCTCACTGCCGCCATTCCTGTAAACATTCAGCATGTGAAACACTTGTCAAAGACTTGCGGAAGAGACCCATCTGCATGACATACAATCATTCACCAACACTACTTGCACATTACAGGAACTCAGCTGGGAGTTATTTCCACATCCCATTAACGGAGTTCCTGGGAGGCCAGCATTTCAGATGTGATGCGGGAAGGAAGTCTGATCATGGCTCTAAACAACCGTGGTGAACAGAAGAGCATCTCAGAATACAACAAACTTTGAGCAGGATGGCCTACAAGAGCAGAACGCCACATTAGGTCTCACCTCTGTCAGAAAAGAACAGGACTCTGAGACTACGGTTGAGCAAAAACTGGACTGCTGAAGATCATATCACATGGCATATTTGTAACTATGTCCTCATCGTAATATTTTTTTAATGACTTTTTTAATAGAGCTCTAATAAAGATCAGATATGGGTCCAGATCATGATTGAGCAGGATACGGTTAACACCTTTGGGATGCCTTAATCGACTTTGCGTGAATCCGTGCCAATAATGGGCGTCTGCGGACGTCTCCGGGTTGTCTGCGATCACAAATAGCTGTTATGCAGGAGGTTTTTTCGCTCAGTGGGAACTGCTCGAGCACCTCTGTCTTCCTCTTATCCTGTATAGATATTTCCCTCCTAAGTGAGAATTAAACCTTCAAATCGCATCAAATCTTTTACACTCGGCTCTGAATGCACAGAACTTCCTGTAACGCGAGTGTGTGTCCTGCCATTGCAAGGATGATTAGTGATAGCGGTGTAGTGGAGGTGATAACACGCGTTATGGGTTCGATTAGCCGGTGTGATGGGTGACCTCAAAAAGAAAAGTGCGCACACACACACACACACACACACACACACATACACACAAAACCTATTATCACACACAAGACACACGCAGCGAAAGGGAAAGTGTCAGGACTTTGAATTATGACCACCTCTATCTCTCTCTCTCTGTCTGTTTCCCCCTCCGAGGTCATTCCCTCCATAAACCCTGACATAAAACTCACAATATTTCACACACTGTGGCCCGTTTCACGCCTCGGCGCACTTCTGTTACATAAAACACACAAATGACCCGAAAACAAAACTCAGGACGCACGAGTCAGGAGCTGCACGCTGTCTCAGATTCGCTTAAAATTCTTTAAAAGCTATAACATGACTAGAAATAAAATGCACACTGTTTTTTTTTATTTAGACAAGACATGCTTGTTTTAGTTTTGGACTACAGCTGCCAAGGCTAACATTTATCGCTACAACGTTAGCGTTATCTCCTTACACACTCTCCTTGAAATCTATCATTTGGCTCAGCAGCTTGGTTTTTACCTCCGCATTGTAACATACAGTACGATATCAGAATATGTTGATCTGTATTAGAATCCTTAAATCAGTTTTATGTTAAAGTTTTAGCCAAGACTTGGTTTCGGTTAGCGGCTAATTTCTATCTTGTTCGGGTCATCTAGCTGTGTTTAATTTCGAAAAGCCTGGAAAACATGATTCAAAGGAGAAGAAGTGTTTAGACTGCAGGATTTTCTTTCATTCTAAATAAAAGAAAATAGAGAACCTGCTAGTTATCAATCAGCTTTGATGCCAGTTTTAGTTTCACCTTGCTAACTATATTCCACGGTACCTCGACATACAAATTTAATCGGTTCTGGACGAAAGTTCTTAAGGTGAAATTTTGTATTGTAAAACACATTTTCACATAAGAGATAATGTAAATGCAGGTAATTCGTTCCAGCCTCCCAAAGATATTACTAATGTTGCCAATTTCCAACACTATAATCATATTTGTGCATATAAAAACAATCAAAACATTTAGAAAAGACATGTAACTGAAATAAAATAGGAAATAATTAGTCATTAAACCTCACTTAACCTTAATTTATGATTCCTCTCGGCACCGGCTGCTTTAAAAACCAAACTGAAAGTGGCTCAGTTTTCTTCTTGCTACCGTCCTTGCTAACGTTCTTGGGACACCCCCCCCCCCCCACACACACACACACACTCCCTGGACGTACACACAACTTAACCAGCGTTTGGTTCGCCTCGGTTTAGCTCAGTTCGGTCACTCGAATGCCTCAAAATGCTACGTATAGAGATTTCTTGCTTCAGTTCTTAAAGCGAAAAGTCTTAAAGGGGGGGCAATCGTATGCCGAGGTACCACTGTACAGTACTTAAAAAATCCAACTACCATACATTTAAAACATTCCTGTAAAAACACCCGATTTTCACCTGCTTATTTAAACTTCATGTGGGTAGCAAGCGGCAAAAACATGCACCTACAACTAAAAATAACAATAAGATGTTCAGGAAAAGCTATCTGTTTTTAGTATTCAAACTGCACAGCTTGGTTTAGTTTCCTCTTTTTAAAGCGTGAGGAATTGTGAATGAAGTTTGGTATTTGGGAAATTGGTAATATTGGTGATATTTCTGGGTGACTGGAACGGATTATCTGCATTTACATTATTTCCCATGGGAAAATGCGTTTTGCAGTACGACATTTCTCCTTAAGAACTCGCCTCCGGAACGGATTAAATCAGTATGATGAGGTTCTATACCATTCCTGCTATAGGGAAATATTGAGTCACTAACTCGTTCGCTAACAGCTTTGCTAGCTCAGCTTAACAACAAACCACAGTTCCTGTTTCTTTCTGTGTAAATCTCTGTGAGAATTCAATCATGTGAGAATCTCACATCAGCATTAGCATTAAACCGGTTCCGAGATGGCTGCTGATGTAAAATGTTTTTATTTTTAGCCGCTGTCTTAAGCTCTGTGTCATGCTTTTATATTTATATGAAACCGTGTGTCACAGTGTGTGAGAAACCACAAAAGCTAGTGAGTTTGAGATTTTCGGGGAAGTGTGGGATGGTTTAGAGTAAGATGCTAATTTCCTGGCTATAATCTTGGGTAAGTGATTACAGTATATTTGGTTTGAGGAAGACTGATGTGTGTGTATGTGTGTGGGTATGGGTGTGTGTGTGGGGGGGGGGGGGGGGGCAACTTTCACTTAAAGCTTAGTATAGTTTATGAGCTAATAAACATCTGTCCTTCACTTGTCCTCTGGGACTAGCGCTGCACTGTGATGGTAACGCCGTGGCAACGCCGTGGCAACGCTATGGCAGAGTTGTTTTAGTGTCATGGAAACAGCATCCTTTCCTTTGCTCTCTCTCTTTGTCCAAGTTAATGTAGGGCACTAACATTCTCCAAGGACTTATATCAAAGACCTAAATCGTACACACACACACACACACACACACACACACACACACACTAACACACACCTGCTCTACTTTCTTTTCATTTAATAACAGTCATTCTTAGAAAGATTTGTTGCACACGATCAGAATATCATCATATTCAACCATCATCGCTCAGATCTATTTTAAGGTGATTAAGAAACACTCATGCGTTTAACTCCATAATTATTGGCGCCTTCCAACATATGGGAACCGCTGTACCCTAAACATACTGTAGATCTAAATCAGCGCTGGAGGGGATGCAGAATGAGCGAACACTGCAGTCCGAATAAGAGATATATTAATACATACGAACATAAAAATATAAACAGCTTAATATGATTAATAATTAAATTGTTTAAAGGAACATCACGATTCTTTACAGGCTGGCCCATGCTTGTTAGACTTCACTCAATTAAAAAGAATTACAAAAAAAAAATTTATACGTGCCTACTTTTGTGTTATGTTTTTATATATATTTCTACACTCATTTATATATATATATTTTATATAGGGCACTGGATAAAAAGTTTGTGCACCCCTCACCATCATACTGTATGTATCTGCTAAGCATCCCATTCCAGATTTGTTCCCACTTTGCTGTGACAATGCTCTCCACTCCTCTGGGAAGGCTTTCTACTAGATGTCAGAGCGTGGCTGTTAGGATTTGTGTTCATCCAGCTACAAGACCACTAGAGAGCTTATACACTGATGTCGGGATGTAAAGGAAGCCCCGGTTCCAGTCCGATGTTCAGCAGGGGTCTTTTCAGCTCACTCAGAGATGTCTTGGAATGAGTTTGGGGCTGCTAGTTTGAAAGCAGTGCGGTGAAGGAAAATGTCAAAAAAGCTAAAGCATGCAAAGACATTCTGTACAATTGTGTGCTTATAACTTTATGGTAAGAGAAAGAGACCGCATACGGGTGTGGTGGTGAACAAGGGTGCACATACTTTTAGCCATATACAGCGTATTCTAATCGCATGATCGGTTAAGAAAATGTAAATAATAAAGTGCACTGCAATAACACTGCAAGATTACCGACTGCATGAGACATTTATTTATGTATTTATGTATGTATTTATTCCCTTATTTATTTATTTATTTATTTATGTAATCCTAAATGAAGTACAGTGTATGAATATTCTGCCCTATTGTAGTCAATACTGTTTTCTTTCCTTACTTATTTTTAAGAAGTGTGAAATTGAGGACGTAAACCCTGTGGGGAAAGAAAAAGAATAATTTTCCAGATAATTTCCTTTCCAGTAGTTTCTAGGTGTACGATTGTATTCCAAAGTGCATCGTTTGTACTGTTTACATACAATAAAATAAGTCATGCAGTTCCCAGAAGGGATATTTGTACTGTGTAAACATATACATTCGATGGGAGTTCAAGTCAAAGCGGGACTTTTGACTGTACAGAACACAGTTCTGAGGATTAAAAACCTTTATGTCTCTATATAATCTCCTGCTACACTAATGCACTCATCCCTGTGTTTCACTAGTGCTTGGACACCATCAAGGTAAAAGGCTTTTTTGAAGTACGCCAGAGCTGATTCATTTCTGAAACCCTGGTATCCCAGGAACATGTGGCAATGGTTTGGATCGAGGTCAGGACTGTACAGGGGACGTGACTTTCGGAAGCCGTTCACGTGTTATCCGTTGATTTTCAAGTATCAGACGTTCCACTCACTGAATGTTCACAGGAGCGACTTGCACTGGGCTCTGAGCCACCTCGGCCGAGATCGCCACAGCCTTCTTCAAAACGTTCACACCGTTCAAATGTTTTACTGCGGCTAAGAGTCTCATCGCCGTACTGTTCTTGAAGTCTTCATTCACCAGAAATTTCATGAAAAGTCCTGGTTTGACTTGAACGCCACTCATGTGTATGGAACATATAGCCAGAATAAAAGGTCGTGAATGAGGTGAGAGATGTACATACAACCTAATAATGACTGTAAAGAAAGGGAGTACAAACTTTTACACTAACACCATTTTAATTCACACTTTACTGCAGGTTTTCCATTCAGGTGTTGATTAATTTTCTATAGCGTGTTATGTAATGTATCTACACTTGATATTAAATGTGAAATGTAAAAAATCATTCCGGGGCTTGCTTTGGAATAACATTTTCGGAAGGAGTCTCCAGTGTCAGCGCTTTGAACCAGTCACGAGCAAGATAGAAGTTTAACATGATAATCCGCCTTTAATTTTTTTTTTTTTTTTTTTTGCATCGTAGTGACTTTAAGAGAGAGAAAAATAGAGAGGCTGTTAAAGGCAATAAATGTTTTTCTCCCTAAATTAGTCATAATTAGCCAATTCCCCCTCATCATTAGGGCACGCCCACTTCAAGACTACAACTACCAATCAAGGGAGGGTGAAGACTGTCACATGAACCGTGAAGGCCCGGAGGACAGCGCTGTCCGTTCCTTCTGCTCGCGTGAGCTCTCGTTACCGGGGCCGTAGCGGACGTCATTATAAACAATTATTAATTATATAATTATTTAACGGATAAAAATGCATGAAGTGCTTGTGCGAAGTGTATAATGTTAATCATTCGCACGTTGCTGTGGTGTTAGTGGAATAAAACACTCCTGTACCTGCTGGTAAAACGGTGGTAACGGTTCCTCAGGATTCAGCACACCAAGCTGCTGTTGATTGTTCTTCCATCGCCAAGCGTTTTATTCCTTACTTAATACACACAGTTGAACCCTTCTCTGTTAGTACAGTATATGAGCATTAAACACCCGATACACCGGACATCTATTAATATGAAAGTGTGTTGTTTTTTTATATTATTACTTTTTTTAAATTCTTGTTTATTTATTTATTTATTTATTTTTAGAATTCTTACTTTAAGCGTTCTGGAGTCTGGAGAGGATTGAAGTATCTCTTTGATCTGATTCAGAGCCTCATTCTGAGAATGGATTTCGAGCGTCAGAGTGTGACTGATTCACTGAGATTGGCTTTAATCTGAATGAAATGACTGAGAGAGCGAGAGAGACGTGTGTGTATGTGTGTGTGTTATTAAGGATATTGGTCATGGCTCTGCTTTCTCTCCTCGGACCTGCAATGCAGTCGGCGTCTGACCAAGTGAAAAATGAAAAACACTTATTCTTTTTTTTTTCCTCTCCATTAAACCTCTCTCTGTAGCGACCAAAGATTTCTCATAGAAAAGCGCTGTAAATGTCACTGATTTGCAGCCATTCTCACACACACTGTGATATGCACTCTCTCTCTCTCTCTCTCTCTCTCTCTCTCTCTGTAGACACACTCGGGGGAAAAAAAATAACTGAAATATTAGTGCCGACTCAGCAACATCTGAGCAAAACAAGACACGAGCGTGGACTGATGCGCGACTACACCTGCGCTCAGCCATGTAACACGTTACATAATAATAAATAATAATCATAATTAAAAAAAAAAAAAACTAGTGCAGAGATGTACAGTAGTAGTGAACGCAACATGCATTGTGAACACACACACACACACACACACACAGATAGACAGAAAGATAGATGAGGCTTACTTTCCTTCTTACCTTTTAATGCCTGCAGCTTTGCAATCAACACAAATGCTGGAGAGAGAAAGAGAGGAGAAGAAAGAGAGAGAGAGAGAGAGAGAGAAACAATAAGGGAAAGAGAGAAAGACTGATGCTGCTGTGATGCTGTTTGCGTCTCTGCCCTGGAGTGGAAGAAGGACGGAGAGACGACTCTTTCTCTATCTCTCTTCTTCCTTCTTCTCCTCCTCTTTCACTCATCTCTCTCTCTCTCTCTCTCTCTCTCTCCTCTGTCACACTTCCATGCCCTCCTGTCTCCGAGTCCCCCTCCTCTCCCAGCCCACCGTGCATGAGTGTGTGTGTGTGTGTGTGCTTGAAGAACTGCAGTGGAAAACATACAGCGAGGAAAACAGAGCAGGGTCAGGTAAAGAGTGTGAGTGATATAACAACAATATATACACAAAAACCTACACATGCACACGCCCACACACACCTACACACACACTCACACACACTCACACCCAATGAGCGCTGCAGTCTCAATCGGTCGTTAGATCAGAACCTGCTGTTAAATTGTCCTCAAGTACAGACGTACAGATGGATCAAATTCCCCTGGATGTAACGAACAACGGTAAAGTAGGTCTTTAACATCATGGCATAAGATAATAATAATAATAATAATAATAATAATAATAATAATAATAATAATAAAACACAATGTCAAGAAGAAAGTCATAAAGGGAAAATAATCAGCATGACATTCTCTCTTACAAAAAACGAGCCTTTTCAGACAGGGGAGGATTCTTTGACCTTGGAGGACTCAAATATGAGGAACTTACCAACTTCCCTCAGACTGAAGAAGCTACGTGGATGAGTGGTGAAACATTTCTACCTAACCATAAAGATGTCCAGGTGACTCGACTCAACTTCCGAATATGCCTCAGCTGGACGACTGAGAACTTTCGCAGACTTAAGAACTGAAACTCCTGCAAGAAATTTGCCTCGGCATATGAAGCATTTTCGGCATACGAGCGACCAACTGAGGCTCGGTTCGGTCACTCGTGTGCCAAAAGCCGTTGAAAACCTGTTTGTGTCAGTGGAATGTAAAGTGAAGTCAGTTTACATATTTTTTTGCATTTTGTGCAAGACCATGGACGGTAGCAAGGATGAAAGGAGCCGCTTAAGTGAAGTCATCTTTATCAGTTTATTTCAGATTTAATTTCACTTACATGTCTTTTCTAAATGTTTTGATTGTTTTTATATGCAAAAATATGATTATCGTGTTGGAAATTGGCGAGGTTGGTAATATTTTGGGGTGGATGGAACAGATTATCTACATTTACATTATTTCCTATGTGACAATGCGTTTTGCAATGCGAAATTTCACCTTAAGTGAAATGAACTTGCCTCTGGAACGGCACCAATGTAATAAATAAATAAATAAATAAATGCATAGGCGGCATGGTGGCTTAGTGGTTAGCACAGTGGCCGCACACTTCCAGGGTCTGGGTTCGAGTCCCACCTCGGGTCTGTGTGTGCATGCCGGGTTTGCTGGTTTCCTCCCACGTGACCTTGTATACAGGATAAAACGGTATAGAAAATAAACAAATGAATGAATCAATAAATGCAGCTTTTCATGTTCCAAAGACTTCACTGACATTGGAGACTCCTTCCCTGGAACAAATATCTACTTACGGAAAATTTCACCATACTAATCAACACCTTGTGAGTCGCTTCTACTCACATACAGTATCTGCTGGTTTACCTGCATCATGGCGCTGTGATTTACAGTAACAGCTCTTCAGCTCGGTGGGGTTTTTTTTGGCACGTGGACAGACAGACGGACACGCCGGGAGGGGGGATGTGTGTGTACGTGTGAGTGGGTTGGGGGAGGGGGATAACGGAGACGAGGCGTGGGGAATCACCTTAAAATAAAACTCGCTATGATGTTTTTGACAAACTGACAGTTGAAAAGTTCATTATTAGACATGCTAGAGAAGCCTGCTTGTCATCCTCATAGACGCTGAAGTTCTAGCACATAATAATGCGTGTTTCTTCTTATTCAAAAATAAGGATGTTTTCTGGTTTTGTATTTGTACACAAGGTAAATATTGCGGTATGATGCATGATGTTCTCCTCCTCCTCCTCCTCCTCATCATCATCGCAGGGAAAGGGGTTCCTCCAGAGCTGGAGGTGTGTCAGTGAGAGGAGCCAGATGGTCCCATATGGTCCACTTCCACAGGCAGTGCTGGACTGAAAAGAAATACGCATCAATTTTACACCCCACTGATCAGTACACAGCATTAAACACACCGCAGCACACGCGCGAGCCAAGGAGAGACAGACATTCAGCCCACTGTACTCCCTGACCAGGCATGGTGGATACTTTGTTCATGTTCTATGTTTCATTTTTTTTCAATTTTTTCTATTAAAATCTTCACAATTCTCTCTTCTTCTCTTTATCCAGCCAAAGCTTATGTGCTCTACATCAATCAAAGCTTCTTACTGGTACACTTGAGAGGCATGTAGTGAGGAAATGAGGAACGAAAGAATAAATTCTTACTCGTAATTGTTCCTCCCGAATCTCCAATCATCAACACTTCTGACAATTAACATACAAAAGAAATAGATGTGTTTTTAAATCATTGTTCATTTTTTTCAGCTCCAGTTGGTCTGTGAAGTCGCGTAAAGCTGAAAGAAGCATCTTTTTCGACTCTTGCTCATGCCGGGTCAGTTTGTGTCACCGCGCTACCTGTCCACTTTTGCATACTCGAGTTCACAGACACACTCCATGTGGTGTATGATTGACAGAAGGAAGAGAGAAAGAAAAAGCAAAAGGTCCATGCTCTAGTAAGAATGATCCATGAGAGTAAACAAATGTGTGTTTAGATTAACCATAAATCTGTTGGAAGTGAGCTCCAGAATTTTGCCACAACCACGGCATATGCTCGATTACCCCAGTGCTTACACCTTGACCTGGGCACCTCCAGACAGCACTGGCCAGAAGACCTTAAGTGTCCGTCTCTATTCTGAGTAGTCAAAAGATCGGTCAAATAGGTGCAAAGCCACTTAACATCTTAAAAACAAATCAATTAATTAATCAGCCAATATAGATGGGAAAATAGCACAGGAAAATAGTAGCAATCCTCCCGGCCTTCGCTTCCACCCTTCACTCTCTCCTACAGCAGAACTTCAGGAAACCCCCCCCCCCCCCACCACCACCACCTTAGCAGGATTTTCCAACTTGACAACTGATGAGATTCAGTGCATGATCTTAGATCACATGGTCGTATCTTGAATGTTCGTATGTAGGGGACCTAATGTATACTCTGTTTTGTGCTGTTTCAAAATGGTAAAATTTGGTTTCAGCCACTGTTTAATGTCACTCAAACGATCAAATGAAGAGCATGTTTGTCATCGAGTTTCAGGGGTAAATGTATTTGCACATCATCAGCTTAAAAATGGAGGGAAAGTTTGTTTCTACTACTAATTGATCCCAAAGGGAGCACATACAATGAAAATAACAAGAAGCCCAGAATCGAACCCTGTGGCACTCCAGAGGAGAAAGAAGCACATGATGATTAAAAATTTCCAACCATTACAGAGAAATTTTTAGATAGATAAGAAGGTAATTATTAGATACGCAAATGCAGAACCAATCAAGTGCTGTGCCACAGACCCCAGGATAATGTTCGAGACAAGAAATCAGAATTTCATAATACAGAGAGTCAAATGCAGCAGTAAGACCAAGGAGCATCAGTAGAGCAGGGTTTTTACCATCAACAGGTGTCAAAAGAATGTCCTCTAAAAAGGTAACTCTAAAGTAACTGATAAACAAGTCTTTCTATAACTTTAGATTAAAAAGAAAGATGGGTCTGTAATTTGATAAAAATTAAAGAGTCTACAGTAGATTCGATTTTTTTGTAAGGAGCGGCATGATACATACGTAGCTTTGCAGGAAATACATTTAGAGGACCTCTAATCAGAACCTTTATATGATTCACTTCTTCAGCTATTAAGAATAGAGAAACTGGTTGAAACTTATCAGATATAACAGAGTGTGTTGATGAAACACGTAAGTCAGTAGTGCAAATATTTGTTTCTTTCCTGACTGCAGACACATTTCTAATAAAAAAGTCCAAAAACTTCTGACAGGTGTCTGGGGATATGTCAATGAAACCAGTAGATGATGGATTTATAACATTTTTTTAGTAACACCCAGGACGATGGCAGCCGTTAATGATCATTTTAGATAAACAGTCACATTTTGCTGATTTAATGGCATTTTGATAGTCCGACTAACACTGACAAGTCATGACAACAAAAATTATTACAGTATAACAACAACTTTTTTTTTTTGCCTTTCTGTGATGTCTGTTTCATCCTTACACCTTTACTGGAAAAGTCATGTGCTTAAAAATTTAAACTGGTGTTGTATAATCATATATTTAAATCACTGATTTGTAGAATGTATTAATTCCCCCTAGACTTACGTTTCATATACAGTCGAACCTTGGATTACGAGCATAATTCGTTTCGGAAGTGGGCTCGTGTTCCAAAACACTCGTAAACCATATCATCATTTCCCATAAGAAATAATAAAAATTCATATTATTCGTTCCACAGCCCCAAAATATAAATACAGTGGAACCTCGGATTGCGAGTAACGTGGTTTACGAGTGTTCCACAAACCGAGCAATGATTTTTAATACATTTTTAATCAGAAACCGAGCAAGTATTAGTTTACGAACGCCGAGTATCATGTATCACGCATGCGACTCTTATTTTGACACCGCACGTCACTTTCTCACCTTTTCACACCCCCCACTCCCCCCCCCGCCCAACGGCTTCGCAAACAAACAGAAGCTCTGCTCATCTCTTATGCGTGTGCACGCGTATTTTGACACCGACACACACACACACGCACAGACGCTCTTTTGCCTTTTCACCCCCTCCCCGGCTTCACAAACACACAGAAACTCTGCTCTGTCACGATTCTTTTCAAAGGTAAGGTGCTGGTTCTGTTGTTTGTTTGTTTGTTTGTATTTTAACTTTACAGCAGTGATTCCCTTAGTATGCGCTCACGCCCGGTCAGAGAGATTTCTTTTTTGAAATCTGTGAAAAGGTGAGAGAGTGACGCTCGGTGTCAAAATAAGAGTCGCATGCATAATACATGATACTCGGCGCTCGGAAACTAATACTTGCTCGGTTTCCGATTAAAAATTTTTAAAAAATCATTGCTCGGTTTGCGGAACACTCGTAAACCACGTTACTCGCAAACAAAACAAAAAAAAACATTTAAAAAAATTGATTGATAAAAAAATCAATTGATGGATTGATGGAAAAAGAAACAGAACCAACAAATAAGAAAGAAGTAAAATGGAATAACATGGGTATTACACTTAAAATCCATTAGTTATTCCATTAGTGATATACA
Source organism: Clarias fuscus (assembly GCA_030347435.1). Taxonomy (NCBI): domain Eukaryota; kingdom Metazoa; phylum Chordata; class Actinopteri; order Siluriformes; family Clariidae; genus Clarias; species Clarias fuscus. The sequence continues at coordinate 3,366,368 of CM059213.1, read as the reverse complement.
GTAATATGAAAGTAAAATATAAATGTTAATAGTTAATAGGACAGTTTCATTTTACATACATGGTGACAGATTCGTCATCCCTTTCTTAAAATAAAAAAATTTAATAATAAAAAACTTCTATACATTCTGAAATATGAGTTACTATGGCTTAATGTTTTAGTCACTAAATGATATTTATTTATATGGTCCTTTTACACACTGATCTTTAATGACCATAAAGATCGTCATAGTTTACAATACAGTATAAATAAACGATGATAGAATTATTCGCTCTACTGTTCATATTTGGAACTTCACTTTTTAAAATGATGTTTAATGAAAAGCAACAGTGGTTGCTACAGAAAAAAGTTTCTTATTCTCAGAAAACGTCCCATGTAAAAGATCCACTGAAGGGATTCCACTGCACAGCGACCAGACCAGGACTCATCAGACTATCTTCTTCCATGGCTCCATGTTCCAGTTCTGATGCTCACCAAAAGTTTGTTGGTTGTGTACGGAGGACATCATGGGCACCCTGACCAGTCTGCATACAGTACATTGTGGTTCCATACACAGCAAGCTGCGATGCATTGTGTGTCCTGACTCCTTTCTATCAGAACCAGCCTTTTTCAGGAGTCAAAACGGCTGCTACAGAAGCTCTTCTGAGATCCTTGAATGCCCATGACCCTGTTGTATGGTGAAGTTTCAAGGTTGTCCTTTCATAGACCACTTTCAGTAGGAACTTACCGCTGCAGACCGGGAACACCACACAAGACCTCACCATTATGATTGTGGTTCTGGGAGCATGAGGGATTATATACAAACTGTAGTCGACTATACTGCACTGAAGTATAATATACTAAGTTGTACATTACAGTGATATTTCGTGCAGTGCTGCATTATTGAGTTCTAAATCTCAGTGTAGGTAATATACTGTGCTAAGAAATACACACTTAAATACTTGTGATCTCCAGATATATTATGAACTAGTGTAAGTATGTGATATTAATAGTGTGATATTTATTTACTGTATATAGATGTAAACATGAAAGGTGCAAGATTATTCAGTCATTTTGATGAATTACTGTATGTCTATTTAATGTATGGTCACTGGGCTCTCAGTTCGGGTATTTTACACGCCTTCACCTTGGACTGCGTGTTTGGCCAACATGTTTGCTCTAACGACTCGTGTTTTCTCTCATAGTGGCTCTTCACTTTACTGCTTGTTATTGGCGTCACAGTTTCGGAACAGATGAGACAAACTGGATATAAAACTTCCTGCAGGAAGAATAAACATACAGAACCACCTGTCCGTTCATCTTTGAAGGTTCAGTTTTCATAGTGTACTTACCTTTTTTTTTTGGGAGTAATCCCTGCTGTGTTGCGCTGTGGGGATTTTGGCGACTTACAGGTGCGTTATAGTTTTTCTGTGTCTTCCATATAGTCTGTCAAAAAAAAAAAACTTTAAACGATTGAGTTGATTGGCTCTGTTGAGTGCCGCATATAACTACGTATGTATGTCAGTACACACACACACACTATATATATATATATTTTTTTTTAATTATTATTATAAAAAAAAAAAAAAAAAAAATATATATATATATATATATATATATATATATATATATATATATATATTCATATATATATATATATATGAAATAAAGCCGTTTTATTAAACTTGTGCATGTTAAAAATTTAAGTTTTTGGTTACAGCTTAGAAAAAACATAGATTAAAAAAATTATATATACAGTATATAAATCGCTGCGTCGTTTAAATGACGTCACATGTCTAAGGTCGTTAATCCCCGCCCATTAAACGCTAACGACACATTTGCTCCGGAAGTGCTGAGTGTTTTGGCTGAATAATAAACAGAGAGTTTGGTTTTCGGATGCGTTTGAAGAGTTTCAGCGAGCAGGAGAATAAATCAGGTAATTATCAGTTTTATATTTGGAAGAGATTTTACTTCGCAGGTATAAAATTACTTAGCAGCCGGTTTGTTCGCCCATGTGTCGCTGCCATGTGTTTTTGATGACTCGAAAACTTGTCATCTCCGTAGGTGACACAGATGTTTTTTTTTTTTTTACATACATTTAAAAACCATCACATGGCGAATTGTTGTGGAATATTTGCTTGCGCGCGCGTGAACCTTAAAAGTTAAATGAGTTTATAGATCAAAGAAAGCACGAACTGCTGAAGCGTACCCGGATATTAGCTAAGCCGTACGTCAACGCGTCCGCCATATTGGAAAGGTCCAAGCCGTACGGCAACGCGTCCGCCATATTGGAAATGTCCAAGCCATACGTCAACGCGTCCGCCATATTGGAAAGGTCTAAGCCGTACGTCAACGCATCCGCCATATTGGAAATGTCCAGGATAAACGCGAGTCTATGGAGAGATGGGCGTCTAACCTGATCTAAAATCGGATCGTGTTTAAGAGATTTATTTTTACACGAGTGATGACATATTTTACTGTCCTTAACATAAAAATACATGTTCTGTCGATATTTTATATGGATAATTTGTGGGAAATTGCAAGCATAAAGGCTGCAGGATGTGGGCTCGGGGTATTCGTCAGAGCTGGAAAGAGTAAAAAACTTTTGTACTCAAGTACAAGTATTGTTACTTGAGTGAAATTTTACTGAAGTACAAGTAAAATTTATCTACTAGTAAATATCTACTCAAGTAAAAGTAAAAATTTACTCAAGTTACAGAGTTACTTTTTTAACAGCGGTAGTGGGACGGGGGGGGGGGGGGTTCTAGTGTAGTTCAAAAAAGACAAGCAGATATAAATCTCAAAAAAATATTTTTTTTAACTGAAGGAACACCTAGTGCCATAATAAAGCATGAAATCAAAGTGGTCGCTTAAATATGGTGTGACACATTGCGCCGGATAGCTGAGGGGGGAAAAGGAGCTCAGAGCCGAGAATAACGTTCAGCACAAAACCTTTGTCGGCCTCTTTCAGCGTCACAAAATTATAATACAAAACATAAAGTAAAGAAAAGTGTCAAAGAATATTGTTTCGCGGGTGAGCAGCACACCTGAGCTCCTACTCCGTTCTCTCCTTCTCACACACACTTAGTGACGGGTTGTTCATGAACAACTTGTTCTTTCTGAACGAATCTTTAATGTGATTCAGAAGAACGAGTGCTCTCGGAGAGTGATTCGTTCATGTTCTACTGGACGCGCATGCGCAAATCATCGCAAAACCCCTGTAGGTTATGTACAGGAAACAGAAATGAGTCGTTACCTTTGAGTCATTTGGTCAGAATCGTTCGTTCTTTTGTCACATGACTCCCATAGACGCTATGCAGTGCAGTAAATTCAAAAGAACTAACAACTCGGACTGGACTAGAAGATATGGTAATGGGCTGCTCTTTCTGTTTATAATAATATGTCCTTAGCTGCATTGTAATATTTTCATTACTGGAACTATAGACAAAAAATTGTGTATGTAGACGTGTTGAGGGTCTGTTTATTGAAAATGTAACATTTTATTTTATTTCGGATAAAAAGGACAAAATGACTCAAGAAAAGATTCGTTCATTTTGATGAATGAGATTCGAAGAACCGAATCACTAAAATGATTCAAACTTCCCATCACTAACTGGTAAAAGGACAGCATGCGTACATAATGTGGTATAGAACATAGTAGTGGCCGTTACAATGGCCAGTTAAAGTAATGACAATGTATTGGCAAATACACACGTGGACAAAATTGTTGGTACCCTTCGGTCAATGAAAGAAAAACTCACAATGGTCACAGAAATAACTTTAATCTGACAAAAGTAATAATAAATAAGAATTCTATGAATGTTAACCAATGAAAGTCAGACATTGCTTTTCAACCATGCTTCAACAGAATTATTTACAAAAATGAACTCATGGAACAGGCCTGGACAAAAATGATGGTACCCCTAACTTAATAGTTTGTTGCACAACCTTTTGAGGCAATCACTGCAATCAAACGATTCCTGTAACTGTCAATGAGACTTCTGCACCTCTCTGCAGGTATTTTGGCCCACTCCTCATGAGCAAGTTGCTCCAGTTGTTTCCGGTTTGAAGGGTGCCTTTTCCAGACTGCATGTTTCAGCTCCTTCCAAAGATGCTCAATAGGATTGAGGTCAGGGCTCATAGAAGGCCACTTTAGAATAGTCCAATGTTTTCCTCTTAGCCATTCTTGGATGTTTTTAGCTGTGTGTTTTGGGTCATTGTCCTGTTGCAAGACCCATGACCTGCGACTGAGACCCAGCTTTCTGACACTGGCCAGCACATTTCTCTCTAGAATCCCTTGATAGTCTTGAGATTTCATTGTACCCTGCACAGATTCAAGACACCCTGTGCCAGATGCAGCAAAGCAGCCCCAGAACATAACAGAGCCTCCTCCATGTTTCACAGTAGGGACAGTGTTCTTTTCTTCATATGCTTCATTTTTCCGTCTGTGAACATAGAGCTGATGTGCCTTGGCAAAAAGTTCCATTTTTGTCTCCTCTGTCTCCCAGAAGCTTTGTGGCTTGTCAACATGTAGTTTGGCATATTCCAGTCTGGCTTTTTTATGATTTGTTTTCAACAATGGTGTCCTCCTTGGTCGTCTCCCATGTAGTCCACTTTGGCTCAAACAACGACGGATGGTGCGATCCGACACTGATGTTCCTTGAGCATGAAGTTCGCCTTGGATCTCTTTAGAAGTCTTTCTGGGCTCTTTTGTTACCATTCGGATTATCCGCCTCTTTGATTTGTTATCAATTTTCCTCCTGCGGCCACGTCCAGGGAGGTTGGCTACAGTCCCATGGATCTTAAATTTCTGAATAATATGTGCAACTGTAGTCACAGGAACATCTAGCTGCTTGGAAATGGTCTTATAGCCTTTACCTTTAACATACGTGTCTATAATTTTCTTTCGACTCTCCTGAGACAACTCTTTCCTTCGCTTCCTCTGGTCCATGTTGAGTGTGGTACATACCATGTCACCAAACAACACAGTGACTACCTGGAGCCCTATATATAGGCCCACTGACTGATTACAAGATTGTAGACACCTGTGATGCTAATTAGTGGACACACCTTGAATTAACATGTCCCTTTGGTCACATTATTTTCAGTATTTTCTAGGGGTACCATCATTTTTGTCCAGGCCTGTTCCATGAGTTCATTTTTTTTTTTTATAATTCTATTGAAGCATGGTTGAAAAGCAATGTCTGACTTTCATTGGTTAACATTCATAGAATTTTTTTAAATTATTACTTTTGTCAGATTAAAGTTCTTTATGTGACCATTGTGAGTTTTTCTTTCATTGACCGAAGGGTACCAACAATTTTGTCCACGTGTGTATGTAAAAATATCTCTACAACTAATGTTAAGCATTTATGAATTAGTATGATAATGTTAGCTAATGCTACTGTGAGGCGACTTATATGTCTGAACTTACTGCCATTTTGTCACTAGATGGCGCTCTTGTGACTCGTCTCACAATTGTAAATATAATCCAGAAAATATGGTTTTATTTAACTGTAAAGTGAAATAGGAATATATGAAAACATGTATACACAATATTTGAAACAAATCTTATGTTTTTAAATCAAGACTAAATGTAAGGTTTTAACATAATACCGCCATTGACAGTTGTTAAATAAGTTCTAAAGCCTACTGTAGTCTACACTGTCAGCGATGTTTATCCTGAGATTTCCGGATTGGGTGTTTCAGAGTAAAGATGGCAACCCCAGGCTCCGGAGACTCCTCGTCGAACCCGAGGCCCGCGGCTGGAGGTCGCGGCTCGATGCTGAACCTCAGGACGCCCGGGCGCCTTCCCGCCATGCGCTCCAGAGACATGACGCTGGGCGGCGTGAAGAAGGTACACCCAAGATTTAAAAAAGTACAGTGGAACCTTGGATTACGAGCATAATTCGTTTCGGAAGTGGGCTCATGTTCCAAAACACTCGTAAACCAAATCATCATTTTCCCATAAGAAATAATGAAAACTCAAATTATTCATTACACAGCCCCAAAAATTAAATACATAAAAATAATTAATACAATCTATAAAATAAAAATAAAACAAATTAATCTGTACTTTACCTTTAAAAAAAAAGTTAAAATAAATCCCGACAGATAAGTGTTTCCATTGGTGCGCGCAGGCGCCGTGTATGTGTGTGTGTGGAATTAGCCCCTTCCCTCGCCACTCCTCCTCTCTCTCTCCCCACCTCGCTTTTTAAGTTTCACAACAAACACACACACACACAACGGAAACACAGTTTTAACAGGAAAAAATAAATCTCTCTGACACTGGCGTAAGCGCATACTAACGGAATCACTGCGGTAAAGTAAAAAAACAAAAACAAAAACAAATGAGCCAGCACCTGACCTTTGAAAAGAATCGCGACAGAGCAGAGTTTCTGTGTGTTTGTGAAGCCGGGGAGGGGTGAAAAGGCGAGAGAGCGTCTGTGCGTGTGTCAGGGTGTTTGCGCGCGCAGTGTGTGTGTGTGTGTGTGTGTCTCGGTGTCAAATTATGTCAAAATAAGAGTCGCATGCGTAATACATGATACTCGGCACTCGTAAACTAATACTTGCTCGGTTTCCGATTAAAAATTTATTAAAAATCTTTGCTCGGTTTGCGGAACACTCGTAAACCACGTTACTCGCAATCCGAGGTTCCACTGTAAAAAGTAGTAAAAATGTGCTTGTTTATTCACACAATCTTAAAGGTTTACAAAAAGGTCTGGAAATGAAGTGAACAGATGTAGAGGTGTATTTACAAACAGTTTGCCCTCAGACCTCCAGGACTAGACTTGTTTTTTTTTTTTTTCATCACTACAGGGAAATTAAATTGGTTATAAAAAAAAAAAAGGTAATTATTAATTATGGGGGATGTGGGAATCAATTCAGTCATGTATAAAAGTTATTTATTATGAATTTAATCCATGCATCACCAAAGTAAAAAATATATAAATATATATATATATATATATATATATATATATATACAGAAATCGCCACACAAAACAATCGCTATTCTCACTATTAAAAGAATCACAAACAAATGGGTGAACTGTGAATCATACACAAATTGGTAAAAAAAAAAAACTGACTATTTTAAGTAAGTTCATTAAAACCTAAATGTCCTCTCTCTCTCTCTCTCTCTCTCTCTCGTGTTTCCCTGACAGAAAACGTTCACGCCCAACATCATCAGTCGAAAGAGTAAAGAAGAGTAAGTTCTGTCCAAGACTCGAGGTTCTGACGTCCACACTGTTTTGATTGTTTCATGTGAATAAATGTTTATTGGGTTGCTATGTGGGTCGCTAAGGACAATGTCGTGTTTTTCACGGCAGAACCGAGTCAATGGTCGGGTTAAATATTTGGGTAATTTATGGTTTAAAGTCCACGTGTTGTTTTAGCGATATGAGAAAACAATCAGTGATGAAGTGAAGTCGTGTTTCAATGTCAAAACCAGCCTCATCCTCTGAAGTGTTTATTTTCCTTCTTAAACCACAAACATATTTAAACAGTTATAGTTTTGTAATGTATTAAAGAATGATCGTCCGTTTCTACAATTTAATCCACAAAACCGCTCTCGTAGCTGTAATAAGCTGTTTTTTGTGTTTTTTTTTCCCTTCAGACTGAAAGCGAACGAGGGACCCAGGAGAGAGAGGAAGGATGCGGATCGTGGGCGACAGCGGGATGGGCGGGGCAGGGGGCGGGGCCGGCCGGAGGTCATCCAATCCCACTCTATCTTTGAGCAGGGGCCGGCGGAGATGATGGCTAAGAGGAGAGGTGAGGTGGCGCTTTAAGTTCCCGTGCAGGATATGTGGGCGGGGCTAACCTTGGTGCAGCTCATGGATTGGTCAATTGCGTTACTTAAAATTTTTTTTTTTTTTTTTTTAAGGAAACAGCCCTAAGGATCCTCCTTTTTCTGAGGGCATTTAGGGAAGATCACAATTTTATTAAACAAGTTAATGACTGTTGTCCTCGTGTCTCTCTAGATGTTGATCGTTAGCGTTATCTTTACTTTTGTATCCGTGACGCAGGTGAACTCTAATAAGGCCTGATCCCAAATACACTGTATAACTTCACTACATTGTGTATTATACACCAACGTTACCGTATGACCGCTTTTTAACTTTCTATATTTAATCGGGTAAAAGTTTTGGCACCCTCCTTTTGGTTTTAAAGTCGCCCCGAGTGTGAATTAAGTAACAAATGGGTGAATGTTGCAGTGTCTGCAAGCAATTTATCACAAGTTAATTAGTGAAAAACTGTCCTTTTTCTATTTTCCTTAATGTCTTGCCCTCCCCCGGGTTGTTGCTCAGCTTTGCTGTTCTCTGAAGGGGCGTGGCTCAGGAGTAGCTCATATACATGTACACTACAATGGCAAGTTTTTCAGCTGGTGTATTAACGTACACACACTTTGTGGGAACACTGACACCTGTGTTATCTTGCTAAAAAATAGTAACACATTGGTCCTCAAACACGCACTCGGTCACGTTTGTGTTTGCCAGGTGTGTACGAGGACACGCGCGAAACGCCCAACAGCGCCCCCTGTCCCATCATCAACATTAAGAAGGAGAAGCGAGAGACCGAAGAAGAGACCAAAGAGATCCTGCGCAAGCTGGAGAGAGACAATGTGAGTGTGTGTGTGTGTGTGTGTGTGTGCGCGTGCGTTCGAGTTATTAAAGCTCCAGGAGTTTCTCAAATCGGCAGCGCGGTCCAGGTCACTCCGTAACACATTTATTACCCATGATCCTTTGCGTGTGTGTTTGTTCTGCAGTTCATGGACGACCCGCAGCTGAGGAACGAGGCGCGCTGCTGTCCCGTGCAGCTTCCCCTGGCCGTGTCCGGCTGGGTGTTTAAAGAAGAGCCCGAGGAAGACGCCGAGGACCAAGAAGTCAAAGTGGAGAAGTGTGCAGAGGATTCTGTTACAGGTGAAAGAGAGAGAGAGAGATGATGTGTAAGATGGGGGAAGAGACATGGAGGGAAAGACAGACTAATGTACAGAGAGAGAGAGAAAGACAGATGGAGGGAGACGGACAGAGATGGACGAAAACAGGACAGAGAGACGGACAGAGAGGGAAATGGATAGATATGACATGAGAGGAAGAGAGACAGAAAGACAGAGGCAGTGTCAGAGGAAGAGATAAAGACAAAAAAGGAGGGAGATGGATGGAGACCGAGAGGGAGACAGTCAGAAAGAGAGGGCCAGAGACCAAAGGAGACAGAGAGACGGAAGACCGAAAAGGAGAAAGGGAAATGGCTGGACAGCCAAATGGCAGATGCAAGGGAGGAGAGACAGGAAAGGAGACACGGGGGCAGATGGACAGGGAGGGAGGGAGGGGGGGGAGACGGACAAAGGAAGGGAGGGAGACGGACAGGGACAGAGGGGGAGATGGGCGGACAGACAGGCAGGGATGGAGGGAGAGGAGGAGAAGGACAGACCGAGGGAGATTGATGAACCGAGACAGAGACGTAGGGAGACAGAGAGGGATGGACGGTGACAGACAGACAAAGGGGGACAGATCGCTAGACTGGGAGCAGGGGAGACAAACCGATATTGGTTGATGTCTGATTGATGTTAATCTGGTGTTCTTTCTGTTCAGTCAAACAGGAGCCTCCCGATGTCCCTGTGATAAAGAAGGCGGAGCCGACATTTAAGCCGCCACCTCTTCCCGAACCCGACCTGCTGCCCGACCTGCTGCAGGTGTGGAGCCGTTGCAAAGAGGAGGAGCTTCTGTTCATGCAGCTTCCTGATTCTCTCCCGGGCCAGCCGCCCACCAGTGACGCCCGGCCCGCCAAGACCACCGTGCAGTCCGAGGACGGGCAGAACCTGCTGCAGAAGACTGAAGGACAGGTGTGCTCGTGCGTGCACGTGTGTGTGTGTGTGTGTGTGTTAGTTTCCATTGCGTCGTGTTCCAGCAGCTAAAAACAGCAGCACTGTGGAACTGTAACACTGTGTGTGTGTGTTGGCAGGAGGAGGCTGAGGAGGAGAACATTTGTAATCTAAGGGATCTGCAGGAGGGTCTGGTGGGACGCTTGTTGGTGAGGAAGTCGGGTCGAGTGCAGCTGGTGTTGGGGAACGTCACGCTGGATGTGTCTCTGGGGACGTCCTGCTCCTTCCTCCAGGTCTCTCATACTACCACATATAATACACACGCTGCACATATCTGTCTGCTATATGCTAGTTTGTTTTGCTTCATTGTTATATTGTGTGTGTGTGTGTGTGTGTGTGTGTGTGTAGGAGTTGGTGTCGGTGAGCACAGAGGGCAGGAGAGGAGACATGACCGTACTGGGCCACATTAAACACAAACTGGTCTGCTCGCCCGACTTCGAGGCGCTTCTTCAGAACAGAGCTTGAGTGTGTGTGTGTGTGTGTGTGTGTGTGTGTGTGTGTGTGTGTGTGAAGTGTCTATCTACATCAGCTTCCTGTCTTCAGTTTACAAAGCGGGTGAAAAACTTTAGCTCTATTATTTTTTTGAAACTCTGTATAATCTGTATATATAAACATAATTTAAATAAGAGATTATGTGACGTCTCGAGATTAAAGGATTAAAAATGTAACATTAACATTTGTGAACGTGTTTGATCTCTCGTGTGTTCATGATGTAAGACTTCTCAGAGCTGCTTGTTTAACGGAGATTGCCATCACTGGATAAAATTTTTTTTTTTAAACTGCAACAATAGACCACCGGGGGGCAGTAGTGCACGGTGTGACCATGAACACATGGATGTGGGTAGAGGACGTCCTGTTACCTGAGTAAGGAAGTTTAAATCATTCTGCTCAGAGGAAACTGCAGTCAAGACAAGAGTTTATTGGATTAGACGTTTCATCCTCATCTGTATTCTGAGGAAAATATCAGACGTACTGATTTAATTCAGTGAAGAAAAGCTTGTTTTGGATTAAAATAAAATAAACCGTTAAGTTTCTCAGGACTGTCCACCACCTCATGGTTTATTCTCCTCACCTTTCGGCTACAGAGTGAAGAATTAAAACTACCGTCACCTCCTGTTGTGTAACGTGTGTATGAAAGCAATATCACGCTCGAGGTCGTGCCGTTGTACTGAATATCAGCACGGCTGTCATATCTTCGGTACTCGAGCTGTGCAGCGTGATCCACAGCCGTGCTGATGTTCAGTATAACGACCTTGAGGTTGAATGGTGTTTGTAGAACTGTTGTATCAATGCAAAGCAACACCAGAGGTCTGTGATTATCGTCAGTGGTGATGTGTCACTGTGACTGAAGCTTGTATCGAGCAGAAGGGGGCATCGGGGGTCGGTTCCCTGAGAGTCATGTGACCAACGACAACCAAAGCCTCATGTTTGCTGGAATCGTGTGACTGAATCATACTGTAGATTTTTGTTCTTAAATTCAGAAGCCGAGATTCAGGAGAACTTTTTTTTTTGCATTTTACAATGAACTTGACATTTACTTCTTATATAATAAACAAAGAATATTAATGACCTCATTTTTACTCAAACTCATGTGTTATTGTATTTTTTTTCATCCCTCTTCATTTTCTTTCCCTCAATTAATGTTCTTTATTGTGTTTTAATCATTGAATATTGAATCCTTATCACTTAACTGGCTGATTTATAGATTCTGTTCAAATATTGCAAACAGGGGCTTGTTGGTTGTGTTCATGTTTATAATTTGGAGGGGAAAAAAAAAGGCTTTGCTATTTCTTTACTTTTCCTTTCTAGTTAGTATTTTTTTTTTTTTTAAGATTCAGAGATTATGTGCATAAACATTTTCTTGTGTATTTTCCACACACACACTGACATATGACCCTCAATGCTGAATTCAACATTACAGGACTTGCAGCTGCATGTACATAGTAATTAGTTGCTACACAAAATCTATCCACTAGATGGCAGTGCAATGCACTTGATAAAATCAACCTCTTTGAAACTAAAATGAAACGATTGGCTGGGAAGCCTCGACACCTCAATGAGGCTTTACCTCACCATGACTTGATTCAGAACAAACGTAAGCTGTCCAGTAAACATCCTTAGCTACTAGTTCTTTAAAATTAAATTCAGACACTTGTACTTCTGCACAGTTATCAGTTCTCCATTACTGGAAATGTGCATTTCTTCCTAGATTACAAATCAAACTACAGAAAAGCATCATGGTGCCACATCTGGATGCAATACAAATCCTACATGTGTGTATTTGTGAAAAACTGTTTCATTTACTTCTCAGTAAGAGGAGGAAACCAAAACAGACAATGCATAATTTTTTTTATTCTTCAAATCAATATGCAGGTATATAATAATCAGATTCCCACTATGGAATCAGGAGGGGGGGGGGAGGAGAGAATTCAAATAAACCCTCAACAAAACAATCCCATCTTTTTTTAAGCAACTGAATACATGAAAACAAACTGGAGCTCAAACTCCTCCTTATATCCAGCAGTTAAACATCTCAGACTTGCTGAAGCGGCGGATGAAGGAAACGTGGTTCAGATTGTGGATGATTAAATCTGTGGAAAACACCTTCTGAGGAAAAAAAAAAAAGTGGTGGAAGGAAGGAGGGACGTGAGCAGCGCACGGTGGAGTGGACGAACGTTACCCAAAGCTCACGAGCATCTCCGTTCGATCCGTTAGGGGTTCGGCGTTTTACTCAGCAGCTGGCTGACTGCTGGCGGTTTAAACACTCGCACGCTATCGCTGAACCCCTGGCGCGAGTTTTAATACCACGCAAGCTACCCATGTGAAACGGGGGGGGGGGGATCCCTCACTAAACGCGTCGGATTAATTTTGTGTGCCGTCTTCTGAGTAAAGATCTGTGAAACTAAATATCTATATAATACGATATGCATCATGCCGCAGTGATTCATCGCCACGTCAGCTGTGTTTGATTTAAAGCACTGAAAAGAACTCGAATGATGAACGTGCCACGATCCCTTAATACCTTTATAGCCTATAGGCAATGTGTTAGCATTGCGGAGTCTAATTTCAGTCTGTTAATCTCTCGGCTAGTCTCTGAGCCACGACTAAATAAACTTAAGATGCTAGAGCACAAGAGAGACGAGACGAAGGGGGGAAAAAAAAAAAGTAACTGGAAAGAAAAAAAAAAAAAAGGGAAAAAGGAGGAGGAGTGAACGCGTGATCTGCAGCGTTGTTTACTTTGTGTGAACCATAGAAGTGCTGAATAGAAGTTTCTGCTTTTTCTTCTTTTTCTTCCCTCCTTTCTCATCTGGAAAAAGGAAATGAAAAATTTACCTCAGGTTACGTCAAAGAAACATATTTTACTGTATTTGAATACCATGAGCACATTAATAGAGGGGGTGGGGCGCTGAGGACTGACCGGCAGTGGGCGGAGCTTCAGCCTTGGCTGCTGGTTTGTGATCCAGTTGCAGCAGCGCCGCTTCAACCGCCTGACTGAAGGAGTTCTGGAAGCTGGGAACCGGCACACGGTCCGATCCGTCACTCTCGCCGTCGCTGTCGGCCGCCGGAGGAGCGAGGAACGCGTCTGCGGGCAGAGCGAGAACGTGCATTTTATAGCTCATGAAGCTGAACAACTTTGGCATCGCAGGTCATGGGTGCGACTCAACAGGAAGTCCGATAGTTTGGGTCGTCGTTTTAAAAACGCACCCAATGAAATGAGATATTTTCCTCTTAGGGGATTCATGCGATTGCCACCAAACCGGGCCTGAGAGATCAACACGTTAAAGGATGCAAAATTGCAGAGAGATTTGTGACATCTCGAACGGGTCAGCCGTGACGACACGTTAAACTTCTGTTTATTAACTTCCTGTGTGACCCAGTCTTTCTGGTGTGCACCGATGGCGCAGGGTGCTTGGGCCCGCTCATCGTTGCTTGCAACTATATATAGATTTTTTGTTTTTGCCCTCATAGTTCACTGATGGTCTGTACTGTAAATATGCTTAACTATGAACTCTTGAATTTTTTTTCTCTTAAATTACACAAGCTCTCCATGAAAGTAGGAGTCATGTGACGACACAGTGGAGAAAGTGTTCACAGAATTTTTAAATAATCAACATGGATAAGAGGTTCTGAATGTCAGTTTTGATAAATTTGATATACAGTGGAACCTCAGATTGCGAGTAACGTGGTTTACGAGTGTTCCGCAAACCGAGCAAAGATTTTTAATAATTTTTTTAATCGGAAACCGAGCAAGTATTAGTTTATGAGCGCCGAGTACCATGTATCCCACATGCGACTCTTATTTTGATACCGAGCGTCACTCTCTCACCTTTTCAACCCCCTCCCTGGCTTCACAAACACACAAACTCTGCTCTGTCGCGATTCTTTTCAAAGGTAAGGTGCCAGGTCAGAGAGATTTCCATTTTCCCCCTGTTAAAACGGTGTTTCCGTTGTGTGTTTGTTGTGAAACTTAAAAAGCGAGGTGGGGAGAGGGAGGAGGAGTGTTACTGTATAAAACGAGGCGAGGGAAGGGGCTAATTCCACACACACGGCGCCTGCGCGCACCAACGGAAACACATCTGTTGGGATTTATTTTTACTTTTTTTTTTTTTAAAAAGGTAAAGTGCAGATTAATTTGTTTTATTTTCATTTTATAGATTGTATTAATTATTTTTATGCATTTATTTTTTGAGGCTGTGGAACGAATAATTATACTTTTCATTATTTCGTATGGGAAATGATTATTTGGAACACGAGCCCACTTCCGGAACGATTATGCTCGTAATCCAAGGTTCCACTGTACTGCACGTGTCCCTGTACAGGACACTCGTTACCACGCCGATACCATCGCCCCAAATCTCATTCGCACGCTCACCTTTCTTTGGAGGCTGTTTGGGCCAGACGTCTGCTCTTGCTTTTCCGTCTCTCAGCATCTACACGGATTACAGAGGATATTTAAAGAGCGTTCTCACCGAAAGGAATAATGTTTTAGGAGAGATGTTGAGGAGGAGGAGTTGATTAACCTGTGCGAAGGACATGCAGGGCGAGTCTTCCTCCACACTGCCTACGCTGAAGGACGGACTGGTCCCGCTCAGACTCGGGAACATCGCGGCGTCTGGAACATGAAAAGGAGACGCACAGGTTCATTTAAAGCAATCGTCAGTTTCCACGGCAAATGGACAGCGCCCTCTTGTGGAGAAACATTAATGCTGAAATGGAAACGTTTTGTAACAAGGCCCTTTTTCACACTTTTTAAGCGATGAATCATGAGCACTTGTGACCATTTGTATTGAACTGTGTTTTTGCTGTTACCCGAGGCAGGACTGCTGCTCAGAGGAGACGGGGGTCCTAGCAGGAACTCGGGGTTCTGTCCGGTCGGGCTGTGCTGAGGAGGAGAACCAAACGCTGGGAACTGCTGCAGGTTCTCCAGCCCGATGTGCACCTCTGGGTCTACAAACAAAAACACCAACATGTCAATCTCAATGCTCAGACACCACCAAAAGACACCCAGTGATTTAGACAAATAGTCAACAACCTGAGTCCAGGACACGCTGTGCAAGTCTCGACACCACACCCCAAACAGACCCGTATCTATATAAAACAGCGTATCTAAATAAATACAACACTGTGCCTGTACATGGGTCAGAACTCGGTCTTTTAAAGGATATTTTTTACGTTTCATACATCAGAGAATCCGAAACAAGCCTCAAATTTGTCATGAAAGAATTTAATGAAACTTTTGAAGGACTTGGATTTCTGCCTGTTTAACCTCCATGTTGGATTTAATAATCTACTTTAAAATAACCTACTAATGCGCTACTGTCTCAATGTAAACAAACACCTGCACCAATAGATATTAATTAGAAAACATAACGTGAATATTTTTACTGGCATTAGTTCATATTTTCACTTTGGCTGAAATAACAGCGCTGAAGTGGTATAAGTGAATTTTAACACGCCGGAGTCGTTTTAAGACAAAACTTCATCTTTATCTGATCTTCTTTTTTCCATTTCTCATCTGATTCTCTCTCCGATTACCGAACAGGGAGTGTATTTGTGTCATGACGAAAGAAGTACAACTTAGTGTAGACAAACTTTTCTAGATCTTCTCTTTCCCCCTGATGAGATGAAATGACCGTAAATTCAAAATCTTGTCATGAACTCTGTACATTTCCTAATATTTAGTCACAAATCCAGTGGAAACCAGTACTATAGGTCACAAACACAATTGTGAAATTACAGTTTAAATAAATTAAAGAGGCTGAAGATGGACATGTACGTGGGCTTTAACCTGAAATAATAATCATTGATTATAAAGCTTTTTTTTTCTTTAACCATTTCTACAAACTCTTTCCCCGTCAACGAGTCCTAACGCTAGTAAACAATAAAACCAGACTCAACACGGCATCACATTGTTACACATTACTCACATTTCCCCTGTTTCCTGTTCTCCTCCATCTCGATCCTCTTCTCTCTCCTCTTCTCGTCCCTCGCCTTCTTCTGCCTCGTACGCCTCCTGCGCTCCAGATCATCTGTCAGCAGAAATCAAGATTAGACCACTACATTTATAAAAAAAAAAAAAATAATATAGAAAAATTAATTAATGAAAAATAATGAAATAACGGGTGCAGGCGTGTACCTGAGAAGCTGTCCAGCGTCTCCTTGGAGAGGACGGGTGGCTGGAGGTTGAGCTCGCAGATGCCGAACTCGCAGGTGAGGGGCAGGTGAGAGAGGTAACGGTGACGACGACGAACGTCCTACAAAAACCCAACACACACAAACGTGGATTAGGTTTAGATACTCAGACTGAGGAGGAGCTTTAAATACAGGTCGTCCCAGACTTACGAACAAGTCCAGTTCCGGGAGAACGTACGCAGGTCTGATTTGTTCTCAAGTCGGACAAAGTGAATTTTACACGCCTTTGACGCAAATGTACAAACGTAAAGCATACGGTACCAATCCACTTTAACCTGTAACCGTAAGTGAATGTGAGAAGACGTACCTCGTTAACGGTGTGGCCCTCGATCTCCACGACGGTGGCGCTGATGGACTGAGGGCTGTTCTCCAGGCTGCCGTACTCCCTCTGCAAGCAGCGCACGTTCACTGGGTGCAGAAACATCTGCTGGCCGTCCTCCGCTACACCAGAGAGAGAAAACAAGGCATTAAGCATAACGTCAAAACATTACCGACTTTAAGAACAAAAAGGCATTTTATTATTTTTTTCCCTCCGACACACACCTTGGTAGAAGTAGTAGTAAGGACCGTGCTGAGAGTTCTGCTGTGGCCCGGCCTCGTTACTAAGGCTTTCCTCTCTCGGTCCATCCAGCACCTCCTCGGTCACCTCCGTCGTCACTTCCTGTTCGGGAGCGACCTCGAGAAGCTCGTCAGTGGTCTCCTGAATCTCATCATCGAACGCCGAGGCGTACTGCAGAACGGGCTGAAAAGAGAGAGAGAGAGAGAGAGAGAGAGAGAGAGAGAGAGAACGAGGAATGGTGTTACGGCGTGTTAGCCGGAGCGCTTACACACACACCTACATCAACTTAATCAAATAAGTCAAACAATAACGCTGAAACACAATCACCTAACCCGATCGGTTTGTTTACCTTGGAGCTGGTGAGCTTGTTGACCGCGACCTCGGGAACGCTCGAGTCGGTCAGAGAGAGCTTCATCATCATCCTCATGTCTGCACCCTCCACACTGCAGGAACGCTTATCCGGAACGTTCCTCTTCAGCAGGCCGTCCTCGCGCTCCTACACACACACACACACAGACAGAGACACACAGACAGACAGACAGGATAAGCTTGTGGAAAAATGTTCTTCACAAGAGACGTGCAAATTAGCACAGAGATCTAAAAGTCCGACTGCATCTCAAAGTGCATGAAAAATTGTATAAATCTAAATTTTTTACATTAAAAAAATGTTTATTGGAAGTTGCATCTTTAGTATTTGTATTTTTCCACTCTCTTCTCTTTCCATTTTAGGTCACAAACAGTTGCGTACAAGCATTTCACTGTATACACCGTCCACATGGCAGATTTGAATTGGTTCGAATTTGAAGTTAATGAGGTGTGTGTGTGTGCGCGCGTGTGTGTGTTTACCTGCAGCTGCAGTAAAGCGCTCTGTATGAAGCAGGCCTGAGGGTCGTCCCGTTCCTGCTTCAGCTGCGCCTGCAGCGCCGTCCTCTCCTCCGCCAGGAGACCCAGAACCTGATCCTGAGACGCCAGCAGCAGTTTGGAATAAGAGCTCTGACGCACGTCTGCAACACACACAATCATTAAAACACATGCGCATACTTCACACATCACTGTTCCATAGTGTGAGGGAAAAAAAAATATATATATATATCAGAAATCTAAACATTTCATCTTCTTTCGAAACTAGAACCAAATAAAGTCTGCAGCTACACAATGATGATGGAAGTTTGAATCATTTTAGTGACTCGGTTCTTTGAATCTCAATCATCCAAACGAACGAATCTTTGAGTCATTTAGTTAATTTGACCAGAAATGAAATAAAAATGTTACATTTTCAATAAACACACCCCACCACATCTACATACACACATTTTGGCTA
The DNA here is from genome assembly GCA_030347435.1 of Clarias fuscus. Taxonomy (NCBI): domain Eukaryota; kingdom Metazoa; phylum Chordata; class Actinopteri; order Siluriformes; family Clariidae; genus Clarias; species Clarias fuscus. Next base: position 3,347,934 of record CM059213.1, on the reverse strand, counting down.
TAGTTCCAGTAAGGAAAATATTACAATGCAGTTAAGTACGTATTAATATAAACAGAATCATCATATCTTCTACTCCGAGTCATTTGTACTTTTCAATCTATTGCACTGCATAGCGTCTATGGCAATCACGTGACAAAAAACGAACGACTCGAACCAATGACTCAAAAGGTAACGGTTTCCTGTACGTAACCTACGGAGGTTTTACGCATGCGCGCCGAGTAGAACATGAACGAATCACTCTCCGAGACTACTCGTTCTTCCGAGTCACGTTAAGGATTCGTTTAAAAAGAACGAATCGTTTATGAACGACCCGTCACTTCTATACAAGCGTCTCACCTCCGAAGCGAATAGGCTCCTCCACTTTAACCCACTGGGAGCTGGGCAGAGCCACCAGCACGCCTTTCTCCCTGCGCATCAGGCGCATGGTGATGACATCACCGGGTACGTACTGACGCGTCTCCATAGCGACAACACTGAGAAAGAAGAACAGAGTGTGTGAGGGACAGGTACACGATAAATACAAAGAGTATTCTAATGTGGACGCATCTCCACCCTGCGTGTCCCCTAACGAGTGTGTCCCCACCCTGCATGTCTCAGCTTTACTTCACACTTTAATGTACGGTACACTTTGCTCCACCGCCTTATATGGGTCTCGCTCTTCCCTAGCTGCGTCACTCTGACTTGAGTGCACCTCATTACCTCATGCGCCTCTCCCTACCCTATTTGCATGATCTTTGCTACCTTATTTGCATTTCTCTACTCTAAAGGCCTCCTTTTATCGTGCAAGTCAGTGTTCCGTGTGTTTCTCAGTCTACCCTACCAACATCTCAGCATCTTAAACGCCGTTACACCCGACATATGTCCGAGTGTCTCTGCAGTTTTCCCCTCTACCTGATGTGAGCCGCTCTACACCTCGTGCCTTATAAAGCAATAAAAACAAGACGCTACCTCTTGAGGTCTGCGCTGTGCACGGCCTCGTAGCAGATGGGACACTTGGACCAGGTTTTCTCGCTCAGAGACAGGTAGTGCAGCATGCAGGGCCAGCAGTAGATGTGGCCGCAGCGGGTCATGTGAGCCGCCACCGGGGGGTACAGGCAGATCGGACACGACGGCACCTCGTGGCTGTAGATGCGCTGCATCGGACAGAGAAACGAGGAAGGGTGAAGAACAATGATGAGATAAAAATGAAAGACTGAATGGACGCGTTACGGCTAGTCGGGTTTATCCCCGAGATTGGATCACTCACCACCTGCTGCACACAGTCCCAGTTGACCAGCGTGTCCGGGTCAGAGAAGTGAGCTTGATAATCCTGGTCGTCCATCACCACAAACTGGCAGCTTAAAAGACACACGATGAGAAAAATCAGATTAAACGGGATCGTTAACTGTTAGCGTGATCGTCGCGTCCCTGTGACACTCACTTGGCCTGCAGAAACAGCTCCTTGTTGAAGGGCTTGTGTTTGTGACCCCACTTGTTGCGGCGACCCCAGCACGAGTGGGCGTCGCCTACGGAGCCGACGTGGCCTCCGCGCGGCTCAAAGGTAAAGTTGAGCAAGTGGTTCAGGCTGATCTTTTTGGGTCCGGAAAACTGAGCCGGGCTGAACTCGGCCCGGCGCGTCTCGACTACCTGAGAGGAGGAGAGACGGAATGATTAGATCCTTAAATAATCAGAACAAAACGCCATTAGGTTACAGGACCAGTCAAAAGTTTGGACACACCGTCTAACTCAATGCTTTTGTTTTCTGTGTTTTATTTTCTACTTTCCAGAACAATACACCTCATTCAAAACTATGAAACACCACATATGGCGTTGTGTACCGTGATTAAGTAACCAGTTGTTAAATTTTAAGACATGAAGGTCAGCTGTTCAGGAAGAACAGTACCATCACAAGCCCAGGAAAACAAGACACACGGTCCAAACTTTCGCCTGATAGTGTGTATAGGATTCTCAGCATGGCGAGAGTCTTACCTCTTCTCTTCTCCCACCGCCCATGAGCCCACCCTGTCTACCGCCTCCTCCTCCTCTCTGGGGGGGTCTCTTGTCGAAATTCTTGCCTTTCTGTGGGTGGGTGCGACGGGGGCCTGGAAAACTCTCTGCTTTGGGGAAGGCAGGCTCCCGCTTACGGTTGTAGCGCTTGGAGCTGCCATTGTTCTTCGAATCTAGAAAAAACACATTAAAAAAAAAAAAAAAAAAAACGAATGTACATGTTATGACTCCAGATTGAACTTCACTTGAAAGTATGTGGCGCGTCACACCAGCGTCAAAGTGCTTTTCATTAAAAAAAAATGGACCAAAACCGGTGTTGCAATTTTTTTTTTTAATTATTGTTCTGAATAAATACCACCATTTATCTGACTCATCTCTGGACTAAAGCACTGTGTAACTCATACAAAGTAATGATCTGTTTTTCGTTTTTTTCCCCTCTCCTGTCAATCTTCTGCTCCACACTCCAATCCTGCAGGTGGCAGTATCGGACTAACGCAAAAGAAGCAGCAGCGATATTCTCGGAAAAAGAACATTTGATCCAAACGTTTTAAATGTGTAAACTGATTCTAAACTAATTCAAACCTGCGTAATGACCAGCATTAGACTTCAGTGACACAACAATCCTTAGGAACAAAGTCTATACAAAATGACATAAGGGGGGAAATAAAGTTATACGACACTGGTTACGACAGGTTTGTATCATGGTGAAATGAGCGCTGTCTCACGTACAAGGTCATAAACCTCTTATTACAAACAAGTCTAATCAAGAAATCAGAAAATGAGGCATTTAAAAAGACTAAAAAACAAAGAGAGATGTACGCAGGCGCTTTGAAGTTTCCATCAACAAAAATAACCCTTATGCTGGTTCACTGGGTTACTAACTAAAAGGTACCATCAGTCAGACTTCGTTGGGAGAGATTGTATTTATTTAATTGAGGGAATGAATACCAAATACCCAAGAAACTGACTGGTCTTTAGTCAGACGTCGCTTAAAAACAAGCAGTGACTCGGCCATATGGACGTCTAGAGGAAGTTCGATACCTGGGAGTTAGAACAGAAAACAGTCTAGACGCACGTCTTCCTCAATCCCTGAGACATGCGATTTGCTCAGTTTGTCTGCTTCCCCAAAACCATGACACACCAGAACACCATCACGTGGCCAAGCTCGAGCTCTGTTCAGTCCGGATCACATGTGCACCAGGTGCGAGTTCTCATTCTGCAGGAGCTCCTACACGACATGACTTTCCCTCCCGATTGGCCAGATTGGCTTTCCACATCGCCCTGAGAACATTCCCGTTTTCCCTTGCGGTACGTAGTCTCGTAGTGTGTGTACATCAGTGCTCCGCCTCGATTGATGCTTCTTCCATGTTCTGAGACTGTTTATTTACTTATCTATACATTTATTTAATTTCTTGGTTGGACTGATTTAGCAAGAGCCGAGCATCTCTTCCCTACACTGGTGTCTCGTATTCTGCTCAGACGATCGCATGATCACATGATGCAAACATCCTGACAGAAAGCCACCCTTCCTGTTCATAGATTGCGAGATCTTTAGCACCAAGAGGGCACGTTTAACAAGATTACTGAAGTAGCACTAATAAACTGATCCACCCAAACATTGCTGACGAGAGAACTTTGGACAGTGTGAGGAGATGGCGCGTCATAGCCTACGTGACTTTACAAGCTGACGTTTTGTCATGTCACATCGAGAATACCTTTAAATAATTCAGATTTAAATCTACATCTTTAAGATTAGTCTTTTCCGTCACTACGACGCGTACAAACGTATGTATACCTGATGAGACGTTTCCTAATACAAAGCCATGTCAAATGCCCTCTTGTACACTGGAAGGTAACACGTCGATTAAACTTTGTTTACCTCAGAACGTCGCTCAGCCCTCGATAAACATGTTCAGGGTGTCGACACGCAGCTTATCAGTAAAGAGCAGAGCAGCTCACGGGGGCACGTTATAACCAAAAACAAAAACCACACACCGAAGTCATACAGTGCATAATAAAAAATAGATAAAAAAAAGATGTATTTTGGATCGCTCGGTTCACTCTGAGTAAACACCATCCACTCCAGAGGATCACCACAAGCCTGGAGGATCATCCTGAGCCATGTGGCAGGACGAGAATAGCCTCGCAGCAGTTGGTCGTTTCAGCACGGACGTCTCTCCTTCTGCTATCTAAAGAAAGTCAGCTCAACTTCGTGGACTTTGAAAGAAAATGCTAAGAATAAAGGGGAAATTAATAATTTGTTATGAATTGCAATTCTCGATCATGTGTTTCATGTTTTGCTCCAAACTGTGTGAGCCAATTAGTCTCAAATCCGGACTCAAAACAAGGTTCACGAGCGCGAGCTCGTTTCAAAAACTTGTCTGCCCTGTTCTCACCCCCTCTTAACACACAAAGACTTGAGACACTTAACATAATAGACATAAACATACAGGTGGCACACCCTGAACTATTTACACATTTTCATCCTGTGTGGTAGGAATGAATCATTTGCAAGGGTTTTTATTAATAATAATAATTATTATTATTATTATTATTATTATTATAATAATAATAATAATAATAATAGTAGATGACAGATACATGCTGTTGATGCTTTGTGTTTTATTTAAGTTATGACCCAACTCCCACCCCCAAAAATTCAAGGACTTAAAATTGTAGCAGAATCAGAGGGAAACGAGATATTTATAAAAACACGAAACTTACAGAATCGCAATATTAACCAAAGCGACACCGATTTTGTATTATTGGGCGGCGACTGGTGATTCCCGTCCCTATAAACCATCCTTACACTCATTCACCTACTTAAATACCCATTTATGCATCCATCCCACCATTAAGATCATTTACCCATTTATTTCTCTGTTCATTCATCCATCCAAACATTTATCAAGCTAGTCATCCAGCCACACACCTATTCATCAAATCATCCAATAATCTATTCACAATGCTCCATCCAACCATTCATGCCTTCACTCGTCCATAAATCCAAGGCAGTCCAGGTCATTTTTCGACCACAGAGACTTCGAAAGTGATTCCGCCTCAAAAGGCAGATCGCAGGTTCATATTTCCATTAATGTTATCATTGTTTCTATAGTAACAGCTAGGGAGTGGTGCAACACAGGCGTCTGAGAAATTAAAGGTGCATGAAGACGATGGAAGGAGTCTCCAGTGTCAGTGCGTGTTCTCTCTCTCTCTCACTTTATTTCTCTCTTTTACAGATTTTCAGTAAGGAGGCTGACAGGAGAAAGACAGAAAATAGGGAAACCATTAATATAAATTAAAGTATGATAGTGACTTATTCTGTAAGAAAGAAAGGAATTAAGCGTGTGCGCATGCGCAGCTCGCACTCGACAGGCTAGTTCATGGTGCACGCGCAGTCACTGATGCTAGCTAGCTTTAGGAAAACTATAAAAAAAAAAAAAAAAGTTTGATTAAGACTAAAAGCAGAACCATGTGAGCGTATTAATTTCCAAAAGTTTCCAAAGGCCGATGGGCCTAACAAACAGTTATTTATTTTAATAAACACTGTGGCCATAAAAAAAAATAAAAAAAAATAAACAATAACTAGAATAGCGCGTGACATTTCTCTCATAACGGTTTTTTTTTTTTTTTTTTTCGCTTAAGGACGAAATTCCAAACTCATCCCTGCACATTACGTAATCCACGAATCCTCCAATAGGAAGCGATTTAGGACATCACGTGACTCGAGGCCTACGAACGTCATGTCAAAAAAAACAAACCGTTTACTGAGAAAAATTCAATATGACCATACTAGTGTTTTTAAACAGAAAGTGAGGTGTGTGTACCTGTTTTAGTTTTAGAGTCTGAGGGAGCCGGGCCTGTCGAGCTGGACCGGGGCGGGAGCTTGGTGTTGCTGGTGTTCGGGTTTTTCTCCATGACTCTGGGTGAGGGACTGAGGCCGGGATCCGGGGAGAGAGCAGCCGTGCTCTCTAGCATTAAACGGGACAAGAAATGAAAAAAGCGGGTAGTTATAAGAGGTGCGGGTCAGGCAGCGAAGGCCCTTGCTCATGTCTGTCAAACCCGGATACTCCATCACGGCGACATCTTGACCACAAAACAAACCGAGAAAAAAAAAACAAGAGACACCGAATCCAAAATGTCTCCCAAAGACGAGTTAGCGAAAAGACTACCGCGCGAAAGCGGGGGATTAACCCCGGAAAATTCCTTTCCTCCCCTTGCTGTGGAACTACACCGCCCCACAGAGCGTTATCCGCTCTCCTGTTGAGGAAAACGGACAAATTAATGGGTTTTTAGGCCCAGATTTCCGATAGCGCTAACCCAGATCTCTCTTATGGCGACGGGTCGCCAAACAGGAACCCTAAATGCCCGGATGATGCTTTTATAACTGATTTCATGGCGCATATGTGCATGCGCGAATTCTCCGCCTCTGATTGGCAGAAATGAAGAACAAATCCCGCCTTCTTGATGAAAATTGGCTGATTTAGGTTTGCGTATGAACGACTAACCAATCGTTGTGTAATGTTTGGGATATTCAAGCCAATGGCAGCGGGGTTTTTTTTTTAGAAATGGGTGGGATAAAAAAATAACATCAACGGAACCAAAACGGCTAGGTTTTTATTATTACGTTAATATTGCTTTATAAATTTTGGTGGTATTTTATATTACATTCCATGTACCATGATCATGTATTGATTATAATGTTTCTAACGACCATGCTGTTTTGGGTAACACAACCCATTTTTTAAAATAAACTTATTTTTATTATTGTAGTGATTATTATTATTATTATTATTGTGCAGTAGTATTCACAACAAAACAAGAAACTTCAGTCAGTCCAGATGAGGCAGACATTATATTATTATAATAACATAATAACATAATATTCTTGGTAAGAATGTTATTTTACATCAAATATATAATACAGTTGTGTCTTTACAGTAAGTATTTGCCTCCAGGATGATTCCAAGTGTCCAGAATAAACACTGAGGCTTAACAGAGAACTGAAACATGACCAGGTTGGGGCATTACACCAGAAATAATAATAATACAGGTACAGTCACAGGAAGTGCGTCTCTGCACGTCTCTGGTGTGATGTATAATCAGGTTCCCCCGGCTTCACCATCATCAGCACCACCGTCATCACTGTCTTCCTCCTCTTCATCATCGCCATCCACTCTTAAATGTTTGAGTGAGCAGCTCAACACAGCTCTTCTCACCTCCCGTTTTTCAGCTGCACCGAATGAGAGAGAGGCATTAGAGTGTTAGTGTAGAAACAATATAATACAGATAGAAAATTTTAAGCCAATCAATCACTCAATCAATTAGTCAATTAACCCATCAGTTAATCAATACACCAGCCAATCAATCAATTGGTTAATCAATTAATCAATCAAGAAAAACTGTCAGTTAACCAATAAATCAATCAATAAACTCCTTAATCAATCAACTAATCAATCAATTCAACAAACTACCAGTCAGGTAATTAATCAATCAACCAGTTAGTCAACCAATCAACCACTTAGGTGATCAATTTATTACATAATCAATCAACCAATAAATTAATTAAGCGGCCAACTGAGAGAGTTAATCAATCAATAAATCAACCAGTCAGTTAATCATATAGGATTTTCTCATTTTCCAAATAAAAAATTTAATTGGGAAATAAATTAATGTAATCAGGAAACAAATTAATTAGTTTCCCAGTTAATTTTTTTTTTTAAGTTTCAAGTCCAAGTGTTGCTTCATAATTATAAACACTATTTTAATGGGTTGTACTTGTCTTTTGGTTAATTTCTCTTAAGGAAAAAAAAAATCCTGATAATTTCCCATGAAATAGCAATTCTAATAATTATATTTTAATTACATGAGTGCTCTGTACACTTGTCCATATGCATGACACTAACTTTAAAAATCATGTAACGAATTGAATTGAACATATTAGTGGCATCAGATAAATGATACAAACATTATGTTAAGCCTTACACACAATCAGAGTTTTTATTTCCCCTTAAACCTTTTTTTTTTAAACTCCCTGGTTAAACCAGATGTGTGTGGCAATTTTGGTGTAAAGTCTATCCTGGACAGATCTGAAACCTCATATATCTCACCCCTCCTGCCTTATTGTCAGTTCTGAGAAACGTGGAGGAGGAAGACGTGCTGGAGCTGAGAAGCTTACCTTCAGTCTTACAGTGCGGCAGCATTCGGCACAGCTGCTGTCTCCCGTATCGCACGAGGAACTTCTGACACGTTCTGATGGTACCTGTGGTTATGAAAGAAAGGCCGGGGAGAGAGAGAGGGAGCGAGAGAGAGATAGAGGGAGCGAGGGAGAGGGAGAGAGAAAGGGGGGGGGGGGAGAGAGGGAGAGGGGGGGGGGAGAGAGGGAGAGGGGGGGGGGAGAGGGGGGGAGAAAGAGGGAGAGAGGGAGAGACAGGATTTGGTATAGTTTATAACCGACCTCATTGGATATGAACTGAATGAACACGACATCTGTTATTTAAGAACGTCTTGTAAATTAGGAAAAATGTTTGTATCTTATTCACTCTAGCCAAAGTGTGAACATTAACACACATGACTGATAACTGATGTAAACCTTGTCTTGATCGCCTTTGATTTATTTTCTATGCATTCATCACTTTTTTCAGATTTTTGTAATTTTTTAAAAATGTGCTCAACATCCATACCAAACTTTTTGTTTGTCTCATCACTGCTGCTAGGAGAGGTGTTCGAGTCAAACCGAGATTTTTGATTGTGCATAATGACAGAACACATTTCTGAGAGTAAAAAACTTCCTTTATTTCTCTATATAATCCCCTGCTACACTAATGCACTTATCCCAGCTTGTACATCATCAAAAGTCCCGGTTTGACTCGAACACCACTAATCTGAGAAGGTTACATGCTCAAAGTGTTCCTGTATCTGTTTAACGTAAAGTTGCTCTATGTAACTGTATCCACGTGATGACGAACACATTGTAAAGTCCCGTGGATGTGGTGTACGCTTACCCCCGACGTGTATGCAGTTGAAGAAGCACTGCACTCTCTGACCCTGGCTGAATATGCTGGTGATGAAGGGCAGAGCAGACCACAGGAGCTGGTAGTGAGCTTTCCGGAGGCGCAGGATCACCACACCGGTGTATGCGTTCAGGTACGTCACTGAAACAGGACACGCGCAGACGTCTTAATAATATTGCTAAAGGATACTTTAGTTTCTTGTATTTAACCTGTAAAAGAAATTCAATCCACCTGTTTATTTACACGAAATGTCTTCAATGTGAAATCTGTAACAATCCATTCTCAATCCATTTACATTACGCATACCGTGGTAAATCAACACCCCGAGGGCATGTGTGTGTGTGTGTGTGTGTGTGTGTGTGTGTGTGTAAGTTCCGTACAGGATAAATGATCTCACAGATGACAACAAGGTTATATTGTTCGCCTTTTCATCTCAGTCCTGTATATTTTGGCGCATACGGCATACGTCAAGGTTAACAGCAAAAAAAAAAAAGTTAATTTCTAAAAAAAAATATATATATATTAAAAAAAAACTAATATTTAAATTCTAGTCAAACAGACCCAGAAATGGGATTTGAACAAGTAAGAGTCTGGAGTTACAAGGTGACAGTGCTACACCACTACATCACTGTGCTGCCTACTAATGACTGCATACGCCTTTTTTGTAGGAGCCTGTTTGCTACATTGTTATTGCAGTTATTTCTTTGTTATTACATTTCTTTATTATGGCTATCATCATCATCATCATCATCATTATGATTATGATTAATTATTATTATTATCATATTATTAATCATAATCATAAATAAAAAATAACATTATTATTAATTATTATGTTTATAATACTACTACTAATAATAATAATAAATAAACAAACAAACAAACAAATAAATAAACAAATAAATAAATAAATAAAGATAGTTTCACGTACAGTGTGCTCGTGCGTGCACCTGGAAGTGATTTGCAGACATTCAATCATGCACACAGCTAGTTAGTTCTTTGGTTGCTTGGTTAGTTATAGTTGGAGACAGAGTGACGTCATACCCGTCGAGCCGATGCTGAAGAGAGCGGCTCCGTACTCTCCGTGCGCTTTAACCACCGCCGCCCTCACCGCCTGATACACCGCCTTCTCCTCCAACAACCGCAAACTGCTCGAGTCTGACACACACACCTCACACAGCAGATACCTGAAACACACACACACACACACACACACACACATGGAGAGAGAGCTCTGAAACTACAGTGTGAACGTGCAGAGTTCACATTCTTATTCTCTCTCTCTCTCACTCACACACACACACACACACACACACGATGATGATGCTGATGTTTACCTGGCTTTAATCCGCACCATTCTCAATTCTCCCCACGCGTGTGCTCCACAGCCCAAACACAGCTCACTTCACTTCCGGGTTTTTTTCCCCCTTTTCAATCTGGACCAATCAGCGTGCAGTATGGTCATTACGTCACAGCGCGGGTAGATTTATATGAATTGACTTCCTGATTATTATTATTATTTATTTACTACATTTGTATCCTTTTATTTTATATATATATATATATATATTACTTTTATTTGATTTTTATTTTATACTTTATAAACTATATAATGTTAAAGTTGTTTACACTTGCAATATAAAAACGACTTCCGGACTTGATCGAGGATGAAGGTATACGCACTCATACCGAATTAAAAATGCAAATAAACAAACAAAGGAATAAATAAAATGTAGAAATGTTTGCTATCGATCTTACAATTAAAAACGAAAATGAGAGAAAAACAAAATTCTCCTGTCGTGTGTTTTTTTAAATGATCCGATAGATGGCGCTACAGGAATAGAAGAAAAATGTATTTGATGTGTGTGTGTGTGTGTACTGTAATACTGTATAAATAAATATATAGTCAGACAAAAAATATAAATATATATAAAGTATAAAATATAACATGTATGCACATCTCAGACAAATAAAAACTTGTCTAAATATTTTAATACTACATTTATTGCTATATGTTATATATTTATTATGATAATATTATAAATATTATATTAATTCAAGATTCAAAGAACTTTATTAATCCCAGAAGGAAATTGCTTTGCCTTGGTTACAGTTGCTTTGACTTGTTTAACGGGAAGAAAGGAAAGGAGTAATAGATTAGACAAAGAAACAAGAAATAATGTAAACAACATAAAAAAAAAATAGAAAAAAATAGAAAAAAATAATTAATATACAGATATTGCACTTGGAATAGAAGAGTGGAAAAGAAAAGAATTGCACAATTAATATAATATAATATAATATAATATAATATAATATAATATAATATAATATAATAATTTTCTTTTCCTTAAGTACGTATTAATTGTTTTGGCTGACTCTATCATACACACACACACACACACACACAGGTCCCCCATTTTGCCACCATAACAGTGTGCACTGTGTGTTCTGATACCTTTCTATCACAAACACATTTACATTTACATGTAAAGCATTTGGCAGATGCTCTTATCCAGAGCCACTTACCAAAGTGCTTTGTAGTTTCGTTGGATCATTGGACAGACAACCAGCATTAAGCTTTTCATCAATTTGAGCTACAGTAGCTCTTCTATTGGATCAGACTACACGGGCCAGTTTTCACTCCCCATGTGCATCAGTAAGCCTGTTCACTGGTTTTCCTTCCTGAGATTACTTTTGGTATGTCCTGACCAGTGCAGACCGGAAACATCCCACCAGAGCTGCGGTTTTGGAGTTTCTCTGACCCGGTCCTGTAGCCATGACAATCTGTCCCTAGTCAAGGTCACTCAAATCCTTAAACATTTTGCTTCCAACACATCAACTTCAGTTAAAAAAAAGTATATACCCCACCCACTTCCAGACGCCATTGTAACAAGATATTGAAAATTTACTCACTGTCAGAAGGGACAAATTGTTAATGCTGGATCCAATAGTAAGATGTCAGAACACACAGTGTATCACTGTTACAGTGGTAAAAAGGGGGCGTACTCAATATTAGGTCGGTGGTCATAGTTTTATTGCTGATCGGTGTATATACAGTATATACTGTATAGATAGATTCATAGGTAGCTTGGTTGGTTTAGGTGTTAGACTGCTGATTAGGAGGTCCCGGGTGTGAACCAACTGTTGGACCCCTGTCCAAGATCTTTCAACCCCAAGTGAAAGACTCCAAAATACAACAGGGCGTTGAGATATGACACACAAATGACGAGTATATCTGCAGGGTGGGGTATATCTGTCACTCGACGTACCGTATGGCACGTGGGCAGACCCTACCCTATCCTATCAGTTAACCCTAGAGAGTCTTTCTCGTAATGGGATCAATGACTACGTTCCTGGTGGTGTTGGTGAGTTGTCTCACACTGCTTCACATTAGCATTGGAAGTCCTACCCACTGCGTCACAGATCCTTTCAAAGGTTGTCCCAGGGTACTGGAGTCTTAGCCTTTAGTGGATAGACACCTGTACATGTCTATTGCTATTAATCAATGTCAAATAGCACTATTCTACCAAACAGCAAGACGCAATATAACCCCCTTATAAAGTGACATCCACCATCCAGGACCCAAGCTCATATCACAGCCCTTAGGCATGTACCATCCTGTGCAGTATAACACTGGGCTAGTTAATTATTATTGATCAACGATTACCAATTAATTAGCTTGTGTGTAGTATCTGATGCTATATGCAATATTCAGACCACGCTCTGGCCTGGGATGAACCGAATTCCTCAATTTATTTCTTGCTGTTTTGTATCTGAGATAGTTACAGGACACTGCAGTGAGGACAGGACTGGTAGAGACTTAGCAGAGACTCAGGTCAGTTAGACTGACCACAAAATGTATTTGTTTGTTAATACAATAAATGCATATATTAGTAATAAGACTACTATTACTGCTGTACTATTAATAATACATAAACAGTGATTAAATACAATGATTACACATTTCTGAACAGAAAAAAATAAACCTAAACCTGACTGCAATAAATAATATTAAGCATCAAACTAATCATTGCATTATTCATTTATTTAGGTAATAAATACATTTATGTAATTCCTCACATGAGCCGACAGATGGCGCCAAAGGAACAGAAGAGCTAAATCTCAAATTCAATTAAAATGAGGTCCACTATTAATAAGTGGATTTCATCTGTATATTAAACCTACAGTTTTCTGTCACAGATGAACAATTACATCTAAAAATGCGAAAACATGAACAGAAGCTAAAAAGTAAAGAGGAAAAAAATAGGAAACAGAGAAAGGGCTAAATTAATGGAAAACAAAGTAAAAAAGTGAAAATGACTAAGTTTGATGAATAAATATTGTAGATTTTTTAAAGCATGTTCATAAGCATCGTGTATATACAACATGCAATATATCCTGTTCCAGATATATATACGCCCTCTCTTGTTATAATGCGATGTACTCATCTGAGAAGGCTTTCCACTATATATTAGAGCATGGCTGTATGGATCTGTGTTCATTCAGCTACAAGAGCATTACTGAGGTCTTGTAATGGAGCTGATGTTACGATCTCAAGGAGACTCCATTTCCAGCTCATCCCAAAGCTGATGGTTTACTGAGATTGATTAAGTTCACACCATAACATGTCGTCATGAAACTGACTTTGTGGATCTCACAGGGACATCGTGATGGCTGCACAGGTGTTGGCCCCTCAGCTCCAGTGAAGGGTAGCTGTCACGCTACAGCATACAAAGAAATTCTGTACAGTTGTTTGCGGCAACAGTCTCAATTTGTGTCATGATTAGAGATGCACATACATTTTTTACTATATAGCGTAAGCTGTAAATCACAAACAAGATGTTAAAGCGCTTTTCGGACTAGCATTAAATAAGGAGTTAGGAAGCGAGGCGAGATTCAACAAACTGAACACATACTGAAGAGACATTTCCCTTTTTGTGTTTGTCTCAAATATTTCAAATGAAATCTTTTTTTTTTTTTTTTTTTAAAGAGAGAGAGATGGAAATAAATGAGATCTATACGTGGCCACAGTTAAAGCTATTGCTTTTACAGCAGTGTTAAGCCATTATAAAGACTTCAATACTTAATACTTCTATCACGACTACTACTACTACTACTACTACTACTAATAATAATAATAAAGATGTTTTAACAAAAACATTATTGTGTAAATATTTTATTATGCATTTAGGCCAGGTGGTATGGTGTCTGTGGTTAGCACTGTGGTCTCACACCTCAGGGTCAGGGTCTGTGTGTGCATGCAATTTACATTCCAACTCATTCATATTGCTGCTGACCAATGCATTTCGCCTTTGCATAATAGTTCCGTGTTCATTCAACCAAAGAATAAAAGAAAAACAATGTATGCCTTTTGTTGTTTGTTGTTTGTGGCCACGCCCCTGATTTGTCGGAGCGGAGTGGAATGATTGACGTCCCTTTATTAATTACAGCAGCTGCGTGTGTGTGTGTGTGTGTGTGTGTGTGTGTGAGAGAGAGAGAGAGCGAGAGAGAGGGAGAGAGCGAGCGATCCTTGACGCGTCACGTGGAGCTGGGTGCCGCGCGCGTGCTCGCGCGCGCTGAGACATGGAGCGCTGGGGAGGCTGCAGGTGCTCGCGCTCGCGCCGCGTCCTCTAAACAACAACAACAACAACAATAATAGTAACTTCATCTGCAGGGGATCACTGTGTATGTTTTTATTCGTATATTATACGTTTGCCTTTTCCTTCTAAACGCGCCAAGCACACAATGCGGATTCTCACGTGCGTCGTGACGGTGCTCGCGCTCGGCCAGCTCGCCCGCGCGCTCAACAAGGTAAGGCTCCGTAAATGTTGGCACCCTTTAATGCCATGCCATTTGTACGCGATGTCCTGAGAACGTCTTTAAGAGAAAACCCTGCTTGCAAAACTATTGGCACCCCAAGCCCGTTTTCCTGTCCTGTTTGGCAAGAGCTGTACTCCATGCAGAACATTGCAAACCTATTTGTTATTATTTTTATGATGATGATTATTATTATTTCTATTTGTATTCTTAACTATTCTTATAAGCCAATATCTGTCTATCGTACTCAGATATGTGTGTGTGTGTGTGTGTGTGTGTGTGTGTGTGTGTGATGCTCAAGCTGTAGGAGGCAAAACAGTAAGGATAAAGTGTAGACTGTGAGCATGTTTCAAGCATAACATTCATTTCAGAGGGATTTTCAAAAATCTGTGTGTGTGTGTGTGTGTGTGTGTGTGTGTGTGTGTAAATAGGTTTCTTAAGTTCTCTTATGTGTCCCCCAGGTCGTTTCCGCTTAAAGCAAAACGGATCAGCATAAATTGTTAGAGTTTCTTATTCATTCACTTAGTCAGACTTGTGTAACTGTGAGGCAGCTGACTGAGAGAGAGAGAGAGAGAGAGAGATACAGGAGGGAAACAGATGGATAGATAGACAGATTGATGAATGTCCTTCATTGTTTCTTAAGGGAAGTTTGAGCAGAGTAAATACAAAAGTAGATATAAAAAGAGAACAAGTATCTTAAGGTCTTTTGAAGGGTTCTGGTATGACAAGAAAACTTCACATTTTATTTATTTATTTGTTTTTGTTTTTTTTCAAAAGTGAGAACTAGGCAAAGATGAAGGAGACAGAGAGAGAGAGCGTCTTTAATTGCTTTGGCAACAATGAGATTTAGTTTTTACATTCATGCCAATAAAGCACTGCTGAACTGAACTGAGAGAACATGCGGCGAGAGAGAGAGAGAGAGAAGGAGACACATAGGGAGAGACACACACACACACGCAATGAGAACAGAGAGAGACAGACAGAGAAACAGACATACAGAGAGTGTGAGTGAGAGAGAGAGACAGAGAGAGAGAGAGAGAGAGAGAAAAAAAATCACAGAGAGACATAAATACATACAGTGAGACCAGAAATCGAGAGACGCACACACACAAAACAGAAAGAGACAAGGAGAGAGAGAGAGAGAGACAGAAAAACAGAGAGAGACAGCGAGAAAGAAAGACTCAGGAAAAAAAACAAAGATGGAGAACATATAGAGTGAGATAACAGAGAGAAAGACTGAGAGAGGGAGAGAGAGAAAGAGGCCTACAGAAAGATACAGAGAGAGACACAAAGAGACCTACACAGGGAAAGTTAGAGGACAGGGAAAGGAATCGCAGCGAGGGACATTGAGATAGAGAGAAACCAGCAGTGGTGTCATTAAAGTTATTCTCATTGCTGTTCAGTTCTTCCTTCTCTGTTGTTTCTGCACCTCGTCCTGTTTATCTGTGATTTAGAGGAGGAAAGTCCTTGAAGTTCACGGCTCAGTGGTACAACCTGACCCGAGTCGGGCTCGTCCGGGTCATTAACTCATCCCTGCGGTCTCGTTTGAACCACAAAGCCTAATGTCTTTAGGACGGGTAATTGGAGAGAATGTGGAGCATTTGAACAGGCAGAAATATTTACACTCATTCAGGGAACATGTCGCACTTTCAGCCTGGTAATAAAGTGTGTTTGCGAAGTTCGTTATGGAAGGAAATGAGCGCAGGTTTGGAAATCACACTCCTAAGAGAATTGTTGAGGTTTAAACACCCTCTGTGATGAAGAATGCGAGCAGTGAATTATTCATGCATTAAAGCAGGTTTATTCATTTGGCGTGACTTTAAAGGGCAGGCAGGATCCAGCGCAAGCACACAGACGGAGGGGAGAGAGTTTAAGGATCATGTCAGGATTCAAACATCTTGATACACAGACAGAGTGTGTGTGTGTGTGTGTGTGAGAGAGAGAGAGAGAGAGAGAGAGAGAGAGACTAGGCAAAGATAGAGTGACAGAGACAGAGAGACAGAATGGGGCAACAGGAAAGAGAGATTGATAGATCTAGTGGGATATAGACTCAGAAAGACAGACAGATTGTAGGAGTGAATACAGAATTAGACACAAACAGATAAAAAAGTAGAGAAGGAGATAAAAAAAAAAAGCACAGGAAACAAGAAAGGTACAGACGGACTGACAGAGGATAAAAATGCAGAAACTTATTTAGAGAGAAAAGCAAAAAGACACAGAGAGATGGACAGATACTAATGGTGACAGAGAGACAGGAAGGAGACTGTGTGAGAGAGGATAATAGAGGGAGAAAAAAAGTTAAGAAAGACAATGTTGCTAGGAGGAAGTGAATATTAGAGATTATAAGGAAGAGAGACCCTGATAGACATCAATGGAAAGAGAAATAACTTAAGAGAGACAGTGAGGGTAGGAGAGAGACATTGAGGGTAGGAGAGAGAGAGCGAGAGGAAAAGAGAGACAGGCCAAGAAAGGGTAAGGGACAGTGTGGGTGGAGGACACAGATTGAGAGGGAAAGGGAGGTAGGTTAAGAGAAAGAGAGAGAGAGAGAGCCATTTATGGAAAGAAAAAGAGAGTGATAGAGGGAGACAGAAAGAAATACGGGTTAAAAGAATCAAACCGGCATCATAGAAGAAATTGTGTGAGAAACAAAGAGAACCAGGAACAGGTTGCGGGAAAGATAAGAAGAGGGTAAAAGAGAGAGACACTGATGAAGACAAAAAGAACAATAGGTTGAGAAAGAGACACTTGAGGTTGGAGACAGACTGTTAAAAAAATGGGGGTGAGAAAAGAGGAGAGAGGAGGAGAAGAGAAGAGGCCTGATAGCGACAGAGAAGGAGAGATGGGTTAAGATAAGGACAGGGGTGAAAGTGTGTGAGAGAGAGAGAAAGAAAGAGAGCGGGACAGTGGGACAGGGACAGTAAAAGAATGAAAGGCACTGGGAGACAGACAGGAAAAAGAGGGTAAGATTGAAAGAAGGGCAGAGTGACAGTGAGTGAGAGAGAGACTGGTATAAAGAGAAAGAGAGACTGGTTAAAAGAATAAAAGCCAGACTGTGACAGAGAAGGACAGAGTGACTGAGTCTTTGGTGAGGGAGAAAAAGGCTGATGGAGAAAGAGACAGGAAAAAAAAGACAAGGTTGAGAGAAAGACAGTTGAGTGTGGGAGAGAGAGAGAGAAAGAGAGAGACATGAATGTAAGAAAGAGAGACTGATATAAGTAAGAGAGAGGTTGAAAAAAGGAAAGAACGGGGAAAACAGACAGGTTGAGAGAGAGAGACAGACAAAGCAGCTGCTTTGATGATGGTTTAATTGAAGACAGGGCTGAAGAAACGTACAGTACAGGAATGCTGTACTCTCTTATTCTCTTATTTTCCTCTCAGACATTGTGTCTTTAGCATCTCTCTCACTTCTGACATTTGCACACGTCCTGTTAATAATCAGAGAAAGGTGAAATTTGGTCCTGAGTCTGAGAGCTACATGTGGTCTGGGTTTAACCAATCTAGACTCGATCTTCGTTTATAATTAATAATAATCTTTCTGTCTTGTGATCTCGACAAAACAACGAATGAGCTGTGAAAAATCTGTCAAACTCAATAAGCATTTTGCCAATCAGCCGTCTGTAACATGCTACGTAGCCTGAGGTGAACTTAAATTTCTTAGTTTAACAAAACAGATGGCAAAAAATTGCAAATTCTTAACTAGCAGTAGTGTATGATTTCTGTTTGGCTAATTCCTTAAACTAGCTTGTGTTTCATTGTGGTTTAAAACTACCTCCAAAATTCTCTCATGTTAAGAGGACAAATACCTTTGAAAAAAATAAGCTAACAAAGAGAAGCTAGCGCTACAGAGCTACCGTTAGCTAGCTAGCATAGTCTCGATTGACACAACAAGGATTATTTAGCAAATTAGTCTGACTAGTTTTTCGAAAAGAAAAAAACAACAGGCTAATGATCATATAGTTTCATAATGAACATGCAAGGTTTCACTGAAAACCTTAATTTCTTTAACTAGCTCATGCTTTATCGTTGTTTAAAGTTCCCCCCAAAATTACCTCATTCTAAGACAACATACTTTACAAGCTTCTTGTTTTTTTGCTACGACATGAAAAAATGACCTAAAGTAGGGAAGCTAGCACTACAGAGCAAAACAATGATTGTTTAGCGAATAATTCTGACTGACATTTCTAAATAAAAAAGCAACAGGTCAATGATCTCCAAGGTTTCACTAAAAACCTTAAAATGAAGTAAACTTACAATAATAAAAAAATTATTATAATTGTACTTCATTTTAAGGTTTTTAGTGAAACCTTGTAGTAGATTAATCATGACTCAATTACTGTACCTTGTCTTTCTGTTTAGCTAATTTCTTAAACTATCTTCTGTTTCATCATGGTTTTTAAATTTCTTCCAAAATTACCAGAAGACAAAATAACTGGGGGAAAAAAAGTGTAGCTAGTACTACAGAGCTTCAGTTAGCCAGCTAGCTAGCATAGTTTCAATTTGTTACAACAAGGACTGTTTGGCAAATTATTCTGACTGAGGTTTCTAAATAAAAAAATCAGCAGGGATATGATCAGTGATTCTTATAATTAATCTACTACAAGGTTTCATCAAAAACATTAAAATGAGGCGAAATTATAATCAAAAACCCAGAATGGTCACGAAACAAGACAAACGTATTGAGAATGTCAGCTTTTACCTCAGATCTGTTGCTAAATGTATAAGAAAAGTCCCTGTTTGATGGAAATTAAACTGCAAATGCGCTTAGCATTAGCTGCTAACTTTTAATCGTGTCTGTACCTAGCATACTGTATAGCAGGAGCATAGGGCTTTTCTTCAATCTGTATTCCTTCCTTCTTTGTTTCGTCTTTATCAGCTGGAAATCGATCTTCAAGACGCGTTTGAGTCGCAGAGCGTTTACAAACAATGTTTTCTTTAATCCCATTATCGTGTTTTTCGGATCATTGTGAAAGAAGCCTTCAGGAAATCTAAATCTAGTTCTGGCCGTTACCTCAGCTTGGTTTCTCAGGATCACGTGAAACGCAAAACCTCGATCTTGGATGATAACTGATGGGCACACGTGAATTATTATAGCTGTGTGTTACTGTATGGAGCCTTCTGAAGCTCAAGAGAACGTCAGCACAACATCAGCACAACGTCTGTGCAACGTCCGTGCAATGTCTGTTTTTTTAAATAAGTGAAACAAGGTTCAGGTGCTATAAATATGGAACAAATAGTGTGTCTGAGTGAACCCAAATTGTAGAAGTGGATGCGTGATAAGACCGTGTGTGTGTGTATGTGTGTGTGTGTGTGTGTGTGTGGGCACCAGGCCCAGGACTGTAATAGGAGGAGATGGAGCGACTCCACTGGGGTTAAAAAACAATGTAGTTGTGCTTACACAGCTGTGGCTCTTTGGAGTGCCACTGCCTCTCCCACACCACGCACCATACCAACACACCCTGCCCTCTCACACACACACACACATACACACACACACACACGCTGACTCTGCGTCTGTGAGTCAGACTGCCCTTTAACCTGTAATCCATCTGATAGTCGTGCTTTCTATGCACTAACTAATTGCATGATCGCTGCTTTGTGATTACGGAAAACCCCTCAGTATCACTTTGTAAAACCCGATCTCTTACCCAAGATCTCCCAACAACAATAAAGGCCGAAGGGCTCGCAAGTGAGTTTTGGTCAAGATAGAGAAGATAAAAAAAGTATGGTATGTTTCAACATAACTCTTTTATTTGCTCATTAATTACCACATCTGAGGCAACAGACAGTGGAAAGTACTTGAAGTTTTAATATAATTTACCATTCATTTTATGTTATAGCAATTTACATTTGAAAAAAATCCTAAAATGTATTGTATTTCTGTTTTTACTTAGTGTAAAAGACACCATGTGTGTGTGGTTTTTTTTTTTTTTTTTTTTTTTTTGGTCCAAATTTTGTTATACAAGTTTTGATATTTTATGACTTCATTATTTATAGTCAGTACAAAAAAATTCTGATTCCCAAACATTAGAATCCCTGAGAAGAATTGAATCTTACATGGACATATCTGTAGGACAGAAAAGAAAGCAGTGTATTTTGTATAAGAGTCTTCTGGGTTTTGCTGCATGAAAAAAGAAGCAGGTGCGACTGAAGGACTGTGGCTGGTTCTGCAGGATCCTCAGTAAAACTAAGTAGCTCATTTTCTTACAAAACTCCAAAATTCTACCCGATACTATTTTATTTTTCAAAATTTAGTCACATCAATGTTTGACTGTTTTATTGATTACTGTTTGCTGCTTTCTATGGTATATATACAGTATATCTTTTGCTTGGATGTAGAAATCTTTTAGTGAAGACGTCCTTGCTCTCCAGCAGTTATATGCAAGTGCCTAAAACGTCTTCACAGTACTGTATACTGTATATTATTAACTTCTTAAGATCCTTTTTTGAGATGTTTATTGCGCTGTTTCTTTTATTACTGGTGCTCGTTCAGCAGGATCATAGTTGAAATTGTCACCCTTTTGTGACGTATTTATGCTGATTAACATCCATTCGCACAATGTCGGAGCACGTCCGTGCTCCCCTTGGTTTCTAACAGGGCTTAGGATTCCGACTGGAGATCGGGACGGACACAGCGTCTCATTAGTGCTTGTAATGTTACCACTCTGTTTCATTTTTCCCCCCAAAATATTAGCTCATCTTATCTCCCAAAATACTCTACTGTAATATGGTGTTTGCACAGCGTCCAAACTACGTCAGATCCACTTTCTCAGACTAGACCTCAGACATTAAGCAGATTATTTTTTCCTCTTCCTTCGGCTGCTTTCCAGTTCAATATTTTGGTAAATTCTCGTCATCCAATATAGTATGTTCCCTAGTTTTCCATGGTTTGCATGAAGTTCATCATCAGATAGTCAGCATTGTTCTGACGTCATTTCATCCAATCTATTTCTATATCACCAGTAAGTTGATTTGTAGGGCTACAGTATATTAATGCGCTTCATCATTTCCATAGTAACATCTTGTTCACAGCGGTGGACGCTATGCTATACATACTATAAACCTAATAATGCATGCACAGATAAAGAACAGGTCTTGTTATTTAACAATAGAAAAAAACATGTCAATATGCAATTTTTCATAGATAAGACGTTTATTTAGGATTAGGATTTGATACAGTTACCAGTTACCGATTCAGTTCCAATCAATCGATCAGTGACCAGAATTTGCTGGTGTTACATTATCAAAAATCTCCTCTGATCTGCCTTTCTCTCCAAACTCTGAGCGAATTAGTCTCAAGCCCACTCATTACACACACTTACACCAGTCTCACAACACCAAAACCTAACCCACGCACTCACTTTTGAGTTTTGAGACTTTGGAGGCGGTAGAACGGCACCGTTAATTCTACAGATGAACTATTCACACATTTCCATCCCGTGCGGTAGGAGGGGAAGTGGTTATTTGCTAAGCTTGTTTAGAAATAATAATTATGGCGGAGGACAGAGATACACGCTGCTCAGTTAAATGTTAATCTCTTGTATTTGAAGTTGGTTTTGTTAATGTGAAAACTAAAGATACGAGGAATGGGCTGCATTTAGTTACTCATTAAACATTTTATAAAGGTTGAAAAATGTAACAAAATCCGATGAAAATGTGATATCGAATCGGGATGTTTATAAAATCATGATACTTATCACAGAATCATAATTTTAATCGCATCGGTACTGATGTGTTGTGATATTATTGTACCGGGAGGTGACTGGTGATTCCTATTCATACTGTATATATTTTTGTCTTGGCCTTGCTTTCTGGGTGTGTGTGTGTTTGTACGGGGGGTTTGTGCCATTACTTTCTCTCCCCTGTCTATTAGAGGGAATCTAATCGTGATATGGTGTACGAAGAAGACAGAAGTTAGTGCTTCCCACCAAGCGGGTCCACCTGTCCTGTGATGTACAGTAGCATGATGAATGTTTTTTTTTTTTGTCTTTTAGCAAACGATGAGCAGACGGGTAGTACTGAGGGATGACTTTTGTTTTTTGTTAAAACTTATTATTATATTAAAAACATGACCGGTGTGAGTGTTTCGGAAAAGAAACTTTGCTTTCTGAGCAAGAAGATGTATAAAATGAACGATTTAAACTTCTCATCTGTATTCTCATACCCTACTCGTATGATATGAGCTAAATTAAAACCCCGTGCCACCTGACTCTGTCGTCCCGAGGGACGGATCAGAACATAGACATAAACATGTGTGTCCTTTTCTTGCCCAGTGACTGCAGCGACCGCCGCGTGGTGCTGAACGTACGGCCAGACCGCTGAAGGACTCGTGTGTCAGTGAAAGAAATTGCCACCGAACCTCAGAATGCTTCCTGAGGTCAACACACGCTTACATAAGACACTTGTGAGCGTGTGTGGCGACTCTTTAGCGCTAGATAACAGGAAATGTCTCGGCTATGCGGCGAACGCATGAAAACGCCCAGCGCTATTTTATCCCGCGGACGCCCGGAGAAGCTCACGCTCGCTGGATGTTTGAGAAACCCGACCGTCTGCAGCTGTTCCTCCAGACGTGTTTTTCATCTTTAATTGTGTTTACTACAAGAGCCATAAATCTGTTAGCGCATGTCACATGCATAAATCCACACGCTTAGCAGAAGCCGCACCAGGGTGCCAGCTTTATTTTTTATTTTAAAAGAAGGAATCATGAGTGTATGAATAGAGTGCTAGCTATTTAGTGGTTAACGTGTGCTACGCAAACCAATACGCTGAATCCCACACCATGATGAAAAATAGTATACAATCTATAATATATATACAGTACCAGTCAACAGTCTGGATTTATTTTCTACATTCTAGAACAATATTGGATTTTTATTATTTAATAATAATAATAAAGCGATGGGAATCACCAGGGAGCAGACGATACGATGACATCACGATTAGTAGGTGCTGATACGTTTCGTATTTCGATTCTGTAAGTATCACATTTTTATAAATATTCCGATTTAATATCTTTTTTTTTCAGATTGTTTTATTTTACAATTTTAAACAAACTCTGCAGACAATTTGCTCCAAACCCGCAGGATGCTGTTCTGCCTGCCAATGTGTGAATAGTTTAGTGTGCACCACCTGTAGGATCAAAGAGGAACTGCAACATATTACCGCCTAAAATGCAAACATATAGAAAATGAAATAAAAATACTTTTGATAAATACTTAAAAATACTTTCAGAAAAAAAATCATTTTTGGAGTCAATACATAAATTGACACACAAAAGAATTATCATGCATCACGGAACCGCTAATAAATATTACTGAAATGTGGTACTATATAACAATGAATATTGTACTGAAACTATATTAAAGTCATATTATTTTACATCCATCCATCCATCTGTCTAGGAACCTCTGTAGTCCAACTAAGGACCGCGATGACCATTGTATTTATTCCCATCCTGTCAACATTCACACACTACGGGCAATTTGGGAATGCTAATTAGCCTAATCTGCATGTCTTTGTACTATGGGAGGAATCCACCAAGCACGGGGAGACCATGCAAACTCCATGCACACAGACCTCGAGGTGGGAATCGAACCGCGACCCTGGCGACTACGTGGCTTACCTGACGATATCTACGCCGGCACAAATCTGTGCCACTTGGGTCTTAAGGTTAATGTGTGTACAGAAATATCACCTATGGAATGTAGGACCACGGGAATGTTGGACCCTGAGTACACAGGCCCATACTGTAGGGACGCTCCCACTATTTTGTTGATAATACACCGGTCTACGTTTCCATGCTCTGAATTTCCAGCACAAGGACTAGCCAGTTCGCCGCACCTCTAGCAAAACATTAAGCAAAAGCGACTAAAAAGTAGGTACACAATGTAAAGCATTTCCTGTTCACTGCACATTTTGTTCATGGAGTCAATTACAGTTCAATTAGAAAGAATTATTGTAAAATATTAGCGCTAGGATCTTGTGAAGGAATGTTAGGAATCGTGAACTTGTTGAGAGAGAGAGAGAGAGCTGATCAGAGTCTCTTTACACAGAACTCATGGTGAATTTCAGATACCAGAGAACTGTACTTCTAAACAAATACATATCACTATCCGAGAACATAAACCAGAGTGTGATGGCTACAACTTGTTTATATCTCCTCTGTATACACGTCATAAATAATCCTAACTTGGTGCTCAGGGTTTGCGTGAATGCTTTGCTAAGCCATCGGCTAATAACGGGTTAGCACAGAGACCGCAACCAGACGCTCGCTAAATATCACTTATTTTAACCTTTCCTGTGTTACACGCATATTAAAAGTGACGTTTCTCTTTCGGCCGAGCTCTATTTCAGCCTGTGGTCTGCCGCAGATTCTCCAGGATCCTCACCAAGTCTGACTGGAAGAGACACCAGATTATATCCGGGGCCCCCGAGAGCCAAGGGGAAGTTTAATATAAACAAAAATTTAATAAAGATGATAAGACCTCGCTTTAAAATAATAAACAGTAGCGAGGAAGCGTTGGCCGCGAACCAAAACACACTCGAGGGCTCTTTTTAAGTCAAGCAGCGTCCGAAGCGCCAACCTGTGATCAGGCGCTGTTTATACAAATGATTCGGAGAAGCCCCGGACTGATTCAGGTAACTAAATCTGCTGCGTGATTGCACAGATTCCTGTTTAATTGCTGGAAATAAGATGATTACATAACAGGATTAGATAACCCGGTGTGACCTGGGATAAAGCTGGGGCGGGTTTGACGTTTGTCCTCGTCTCCGAAAACATGGAGAGTCAAGGTGAATGAGCTTTGATATAAAAAAGTGATATTTTGATATTTTTCTCGCTTTGTAATTGTAATTTTGTGTCGTCCTCCTATTGATCGTTTTTTTTTTTTTTTTTTTGGCGAAGCAGCTCTCATAATCTGAGATTTGAAGTTGAAAATTTTATGCACTATCAAAACACAATTTCAAAATCGCAAATCATCACGGTTAAATCACGACCTGTGCATGGATCAGCCTGACAAGCAACCATATTTAAATACAATGGCCGTTCAAGTCAAACTGGGACTTCTGGCAAATGAATTGAATGAAATGTTTAAGATCGTAAAATCTTTAAAATGTTTTAAAGAAGGCCGGCTGTCCGTTAATGGCGATCCCGGTCGAGGTTGCTCTGAGCCCAGAGAGTGGAACGCCTGATCCTTGAAATCCTTGAGGTCGGAAACTTGCGGAAGAGACGCATTTGTGTGTGTGTGAACTGTACACACAATCATTCACCAACACCACTCGCACATTACAGGCACTCGGCTGGGAGTCATCGCCACATCACCCATATAGTCCTGACCTCGATCCAAGCCATTTCCACAGGCTTGGGCCATTAAAGGAGTTCCTGGGAGGCCGGCGTTTCACGCCTGAAGCAGGCATTCCGATCATGACTTTACACCTTGATGGATTCACTGGGATGAGTGCATTAGTGTATCAGGGGATCATATAGAGAAATAAAGAGAGTTTTTACTCTCAGAACTGCGTTCTGTTATTCTGCACAATCAAAATGTGTAAATATTAGTTTAATATATATATATTTTTTATTTCTAAGCTGAATACGAAAGCTTACTGTAGGTCATTGTATTATCTCATGTTTCCGTCATTCGTCAGTGCTTTAAATTTGTATTTATTGAAACGCAGCTTTCCATTGCTCATTGTCTCATTTTTAGATCCACGCATCCACATGGTCCGGCCTGTCTAGAAAAAGACGCACAATCATTTGGAGCAGGAATGTAGTGGTGTACAACCGAAATCGACGAGTCCTCGCTAAACTAGTCTGTGGGTTATTCACACTCCGGGGCTAATGATGTGTGTGAGAGTTACATTCTCTGACCTCTCTCAGCATTTCTCACTGAAATATATAAAATCACTGAAAATTTAACAGGGAATTCGAAGAGTTTTATTAACTGTGATCGAGTTGGAGAGTATAATAGAGCTCTTCTCTACTCTTATTCTGACTCTATAATCTCTGTCCAGTTTAGACATTTTGATAGGAGAAAAAACATCCTGGACCTTTCTTACAGGTTTTTTTTTTTTTTTTTTTTTTGGGTTCTTGGTGCATTTCAAGGTATTATGATGTGAAGAATATAAGTTCAGTTTAACTGGGCTCTGCACTGCATACAGTGGCTGAGCGTTTTTTGTAAATGTTCTATGATAATATATGACGAGTCTGTAGTTGTTCATAAATTTTATGTTTTACCCTTTAAGGGCACTCATTGAAAATCTATTTGAAAGTCTTTTTATACTTTTGGCAGTTTCTTTGTGACAAATGTTGATTGTTGTCATTTTTATGTTAGTAAAATTAATATTAAAAATAGCAAAATTTTATTAATGTCAGTCAACTTAACCTATATTCCTTAATTGAGGCGAAGAACCACATTTGTTCACATTTGTGGGAATTTTATATAGTTTTTAATATTTTGTTTGATTTCTTTTCTATATTTCTGTTTTTGCTGCTTATGTTTAAATAACTATGCTTTTATCATTGTCTGACTTTTTAGAAATATTTTATATATACACAGGAAAAAAAAAAAAAAATTCTACACCTGATTCACTTCACCAACTTTGATTTGCAATATAAAAATGACAGCAAAAAAAAAAAAAAAAAAAGTAAAATCACAAAAGTAAAAAAGTCTTGAAGTATTTTCATTTCTGCCGTGTAAAGGTCATCTGGAATATATATATATATATACTTATACACTAAAAACATAGATAAAATTAATGGCAAATTTCTTTAAACATAAAAATGTACAAAAACAATCATATACAATTAAGGGATAAAAATGCTTAGTTTTTCAACCATTTCAATCACTTTAATATAAATAATTTATTCCAAAACACGTCCAGAGTAGGTGGGAAAAGGTTCTTTATAAAGAGCTTGCAGGGGCGGGGCAAAGCAGGAGCTCATTTACATAAACACAGAAACAGCGCATTTGGAGGAGGAGTCATTTTAGCATACATACGCTTTGAGTGAGCTCTGAGGCCCGGCTGAATTTGCTAAATAAATATTCAAATATCATGTTTGACCAAAAAAAAAAAAAGTGCACAAATCCTCATTAGAAAATGGTATCAATGGTATCAGAGCAGTTTCAGAGGAATGTTTTTTAGGTTGTTGAGTCACACAGTGACCTGTGAATCATTCAGGCATTAAACAAACCCTCTAACTGAAGTCCTGAGCCATTGGGAAACAGGTGCAGATGATGAGAGATGATCAGGAGGTGATTAGTGTACTGTACTGCTGGTGCTGAATGCTGAGGGGTTGGAACAGGCGAGAGGGGAAACGAGGTCGCTGCTGAGGCTGTTACATAAACAAACTATTGTTTTAATCGTATCGTTTGACAGTTTTGCAGCCTGTCGCGGTAAAACATTTGTTCCCATGTCTTTTGTTTAATCTACATCATTCGGTTTAATTAAATATGAAGGAATGAGGTGGGCTCGAGACTTACAGTGGGACTGTAATACATGCCAAACCTGAATAATTTCCACTTGAGAAAGTAGCACCAGAACCAGAATCAGAAATAAATCAACCTGGACCTGTTTCAGGAGGAATTTTTTCTCAACAGGTTCTGGATCAGTGGCTGACTTCTAAGGTATTAAAACTATTAGATCTTGATGGGAAAGAGTTGGAAGTAAAAAAAAAATACAATTTTTTTTTAAAAACCCTCAGATGTGAAATCAAAGCCTCGGGGTCTTGCTCAAGGAGTCAGTGGTGAGATTTGAACTCATAATTTACACTAATGATTACCATTTGGGTCAGTATGCACATTTCGGCATGGTGTTGGGAAACGGCGCGAGGGCCCGGCGTCCCCTCACGTCCCTGTGTGGTCCGCTCTGGAGGTGTAGCGCTGACGGCGTGAGTGACAGCTGACGGAACAGATCCAGGAAACAAATGTGCGTGTGGTGTTTTTTAGATGTATTCATTTCAGTTTGCGTCATCGCTTTAAAGGTGTTGATGTTAAACTTCAAAGGCTTTCAGAATAGAATCTTATTCAGGAGTTACTCAGATGTGTCGTGTCATGCTGTGACGATGAGCCGACTAATGATGTGATGAAGCACTCGTACCATCCTGACGTGCTTTATTCCTCTTATACCTCTCACGGCAGATTTCATCCACCGTTTATTTGTTTATAGTTACATTTCCTGCCATGGAATATTGAAATTAATGAATTAATGAATTCCTGTTCTTGCAGCTATAAACACGTTTTTCATGGAAGTTACTCAGCCTGAGATCTTTAACGTCACAAAGCGCTGACACTGCAGACTCCGTCCACAACATTGTAACATGCACTCAGATCACCTGACTTACAAATTCATGTGAATGCGCCGTTACCGTAGAAACGATGCCATATGAGAACAAGTGCAGCGATACACACCTGCGATTAGCTGCTGTTACAGAATAAAAACGTCTGACCAATCAGATTACAGAACTGAATGTAGAGACACGCCTTAAAGATGAAGCGGTTTATTTAAAAAGAACAAACAGAAGAACTTCTTTATTTTTTTTTATAGTGTCATGGAGTCTATCAGGAATTCACACGCATGACAAAAGAAGCTCTGAACTGATCCGAGTAACAAACGGACTCATTGTGGGAAGTCAGTGTGCTCTGGTGTGTGAATGTTAGAGCTTTTATACTTAATTATCACTTAAAAAAAAAAAAACAATAATGGCTCTTTTGTGCTGCTTGAAAAGAGAATATTGTGTGTTTGCTGGCGCGGCAGAATTCCTGACACACTGAAACGCGTTCATGTATCTGACCTTCTCACATCCCGGTTTCTCGCAGCAGCGCTAACGGCGTGCTAATCTCTTCCTGTTCCGCCGGCTCTCCCGAAACACTCACGCCCAGAGGTCGTCATTTGAGCGCGTGATTAACACCTAATCCGATGTGGGGTGTATGTGTGTGTGCGCCACCTAATGAGGGGTTTCCTGTGTGCCTCAGGAGAGACACTTTGGATAGAAAGATGTCAGAATCGAGTACAATGAAATCGAATGAATTTATCAGAATATAATAAAATGCAGATCATTTTGCAAAAAAAAATTTGATTTGTATCAGATCTTTTTTGATTTTATATATGTATGTATATACAATATATATATATACACAATAGGGATGGAGTAACATGTCTTTGTAAATACATACATTTTCATTTTATGTATTTTATTAAATATACTAAATAAATAATTTATTCATTGAAGTGTAATATAATATTATAAATATTATATGTATTATATTTTATTTATTATATTTGAAATATAAGAAAATACATATAAGACATAATAATTATTATACAAGATAATTAATTACTACTATATAATTATATAATTACAATTATTACTATTATTATTATACTTTTTTAAAGAACTATTTATATAGTTTTAACAGATTTGTAATCATTAAAAAGGCTTATCAGAGTAGAATAGAACAGGTTCAATAGAATAAAGATTGAGTATGATTGTACACAGATTCAAGAGAATATAACAAATTTCAATATGCTTGGAAAAGAGTTTTGCAGGCATAGGTTATTGGGGTGAACATTTGTAGTGTGAAACGCTTTTTCCCATAGGAAATAATGTAAATGCAGATAATCTGTTCCAGCCACCCAAGAATATTACAAATTTTCAACACTATCATATTTATGCCTATAAAACAATCAAAACATTTAGAAAAGACATGTAAGTGAAGTAAAATATGAAATAAATAGACATTAAACCTCACTTAACCTTAGTTTATAATTCCTCTTGGCACCGGCTGAAAATATGTAAACTCGCTTGGCTAGGACTTTTTCACTCGTATGCTGAAAGTGCTTCGGATGTCGAGGCAAATTCCTTGCGAAATTTTTGTTCTTAAGGTGAAAATTCTTGAGGTTCATATGGCGAGGTAGTATTTTATTAGGATATTTAACAATTATATAGATTACAGTTATTTTCTCACAGAGAACGGTTTCGGGTCACGGCACCATGAGCTAACTATTATATATTTACAAAATTCTATTATATCTATATATATATATATGAAGTAAAACATTAGAGCTTGAAGAACTCTGTAAATAATGCTAAAAAGAGAGTTTAAAGGATTAAGAAGTGGAACAAACAGCAACGAAATCAGCGACTGGAGCTCGGAAACAATGGAAAAACAGTGATTTCCAAGATGGCCGCCGCATTAACTTTTCAGTGCTCAGCTACATGGTGGAGTCTGGTAGATGAAAAGGAGTCCGGAACGTCAACGGCACATCTGCGTGACATCACTGAAGAGCTGGGCGCAGATACGTAGCATCTTATTAGCTTCAGCAGCCAGTGCGGAGCTACAGACACAAACTGCAGACCCAAACATCAAACAATCACTGCTCTGAATTAGACACATTGCTGTCATAGCACACACACACACACACACACACACACATACACACACAGACACACAACGTGGCACTTGAGAGACAAGATCAGATGAGCGGATGTCTTAAAGCTCGACAGCTCAGACTGCAGGAGCTTACAGTGAAGAATCTCGGGCAGTAACCAGTACCACATGTGGCCCAGTTTGGATCTCTAAATCTCAGAGGGGAAGACGACAGGCACGAGACACAAACCGGCGTACCAGAGGTCACGCCAGAGGAACCGAACACAGCCGCGGCATCCGATCAATAGAGGGCGAATTAGCGCAGGATTTACCAAGACTCGTGGGAGGCGTGGCTTCTGTATGTCTCAGTCCTTAAGAAGGAGGCCTAGCACCTGTATCCAATAATCTCAGTATGGGAGGCGTGGCCTTTAAGAGGTCCAGCCTCTGTATGCATTAGTCTCAGTATGGGAGGCGTGGTCTTTGGGAGGTGTGGCTTCTGTATCCATTTGTCTCAGTGTAGGAGGCGTGGCCTTTGTGCCTGCCAGACTTACTAAGGGAGGCGAGGCTATTGTCCGTATCAAGTGAAGGAGGTGTGGCATCTGTCCCTTGTTAGTCCAAGTGAAGGAGGTGTGACTTCTCAACCCTACAGTCTTAGGAAAGGAGGCTTGGCCCCTGTATATGTCAATCTCAGCGAAGGAGGCGTGGCTTCGGCATATGTCAGTCTCAGTGAAGGAGGCGTGGCTTATGTGTATGTCAGTCTCAATGAAGGAGGCAAGGCTTCTGTTTATGTCAGTCTCTGTGAAGGTGTGGCTTCTCTATACGACAGTCTCACTGAAGGAGGTGTGGCTTCCCTATCTGTCAGTCTTAGCGAAAAAGGTGTGGCTTCTCTATTTCAGTCTCAGCGAAGGAGATGTCAATCTTAGTAAAGGACGTGTCGCTTCTTCTTCTTACTTTCAGTGAAGGAGGTGTGGCTTCTCGATCTGTCAGTCTCAGTAAAGGGGGTGTGGCTTCTGTGTCTTTCCATGTCAGTGAAGGATGTGTAGCATTTCTATATCTTTCATAAAGACACATTGTTGATAAAGAAAATTATTAGCCGACATTATAAAGGTAAACCTCAGAAAAGTGCTTCTGTGGAACTTTGTAAACACATCGTAAACTTTTATGGTTGCTTCTTTTAACCTGCTTAGTTTGTCAGTAGAGTAAAGCCTGTTGCTTTGAAGTGCATGTGGATCTCATCATACCGACCTCAACATACCTTACTGTATATATATATATATATATATATATTTATATATATATATATATATGCGCTCCCGTTCATCTGCCATTTTATTACCCCTCATACCTGTCCAATTAAAGCCTTATGGCAGTGTGGAAGTACAAGGCTGCGTAGGAGATGTAATGAGAAGTAAAAGATGACGAGATCGTTACTGGTGAAAACGCAACGTCCATCATGTCTCATCACGTTGGTGAATTTATGGACACCTCACGGTCCTGCGAGGAGAAGTTCAAAGCCAGCGCCGCAGTAAAACTCAAGTTAGCGGTCATGGAGATTATCTAACGTCTAGCAGATGGAAAGAAAGCGAGAGGGAGCAAATATTTACAGCAGGGTCTCAGTCGCCTGCTGCCGGTGCCCCTCTCATTCCCATCCTAAGTAAATGGGTTCACGATTCAATAAGAATGGATTTGCAGGCAGGATTCTTGGCAATGGCCGAAGCATGTGTTTGTGTGTGTGTGTGTGTGTGTGTGTGTGTGTGTGTGTGTGTGAGGCATTCCTGTGTTGAAAAGCTAAAAGGCAGCACTTCTTAAGAAGAAGCAAACACAAGGTTCATGTTTTCGGCTAAATGTTACAAGGCCCTGCTCCAAGACTCTGATCTCTGATGGCTTCCAGAAGATGTTACGGTTCACAGCTCAAGGTCATGGAAGAAGGACATGGAGGATAATCAGACTGCTTGTTTTAAAGTGTTTGCTAAAAGACAAGAGTGGGAGAGTGGAGTTGCGATCTGTTTTGTTGGCCAGCTGACTGAAAACACTAGTAGAACATTTGAGAAGAAGTTAAGGAGCTCGAAAAAGGTCAGGGTGTGACGGTCAGAAAATAGTGTTGTAATAACGGATTGCTGCACAGTGTTTGTTTTTGAGAACATTGCTCACACGACATTCACTAATGTTTCGACAGTGTTACGTGCGTGTATAAAGCTTCTAAAAACATACAAGCAATCAGTAATTACAAGGGAAGTTTTTAAAATGTCGCCAGAATGTTGTTTATAGAATAATAACTGGGAAGTTATGCAAATTAACTGATTCGATTCGAACGTATGTGTATGTGTGTGTGTGCGTATGCGTGTACAGGTCTTTGGGGACATTTTTGATTCAGAATCAGGTTCCCGGTTTGGGTCAACCTGCAAACGTTAAAATAAAATCTAAAAGTCGAAAATTGCTGAATTGAAAAAAATAACACGGCAAATAAAACATGCTTTGATCTTCTAAAAATACTCGTGTTTTGTGAGATTATTGTTTTTTTTTTCTTTCACATTTATGAACGGTTGGCGCAACATCGCCACCTACTGTACGGGAGTGTGGAGCAGAAAAAAAAGATGATCACTTTGTATCAGACGTGGTGTTTTACTGTAACATCGACAACACAAGTTATTCTTTTTTTTTTTTAATCATTTTGTAAGAAATATAGCTGCTTGAGACGAATCAGACAGCAAACGAAAATCTTAAAACTCAAATCACAGTAGTTTTCTTTCTCTGCGGATTTTTCTGTAAAAGCCGCAAAAATATGCAGATTACTTACATCACAATGCCACAGAAATGAAATTAAATCAACAGCCTACCCCTGCTTCACCGCTCTATTTCTAATAATGTTTTTTTTAGTATTCGGCAAGACCTATGATCAAGTCTGTTCTAATGATATAAAAATAATGTTTGTGAAATGTTGGAAATTAAAAAAATAGGGTTGTGTCACAGATTCCTCCTTCGCATCATGTGCTTGCATCTGTTTTGGTTCCTCTTTAGTCTCCACCTCTCATTCGGTCACTGGTTTGTCCCCCTAATGTCTGCACCTGCTCTGTGTTTACTCGCCGACTCGTTTCTCTCTGTCTACTCTCTGCTGTTTTTTTTTGTTTAGGTGCGAAGTCTTGTGGAATTTGGTCCCGTTTATGTGCCCGAGACTTACTCATATATATATTCCTTGTTCACGAGTTTCATCTTAATAAATGATGTTATTTAAAGAGAAAAAAGCTCTTGAAATCCTGTAGAAACATTTCAACCAAAAGCTCCAAAAAGCATAGAAAAGAAATAAATGAGGAGGCTGGGTGGCTAGTCTTAATTCTACAACTTAAACAGAGTTTTAGATGATAGTCGATCAGTAACCTTCAAAAACACAATGTAACGGCGGCACGGTGGTGTAGCGGTTAGCACTGTCGCCTTGTATTCATTTTACAGTTGCATATCTGCTTTCCTTCTTATGTGTTTGTGTGTACAGGTCTTTGGAGACGTGGAGCCTGTAAGGATGACATCAGAGGGCTCAGACTGCCGCTGCAAGTGCGTGATGCGGCCCCTGAGCATTGAAGCGTGCTCGAGGCTTCGGGATGGGACGCTGAAAGTAGACGATTTTTACGCGGTGGAGACGGTGAGCTCAGGATCGGACTGTAAATGCTCGTGCACGGCTCCACCCTCGTCTCTGAACCCCTGCGAAAACGAGTGGAAGACGGAGAAACTCAGGAAGCAGGCACCCGAACTGCTCAAGGTATACACACACACGTGCACACACACATATAACTGTGGACCTCGTTTAAAAATTGTATTACGATGTGGTATGCTCGAATACTCATCAAGATGCTCTGACAGATAATTATAACAAATTCAAAGTGACGAGATAAAAGGTAACACAATCTGTCTAAATTCTTCATCTTGTGTTATAATGCATAAACAATTATAGTTGTTTTCATTTCCTCAAAGACACATCCATGTCCCTCTTGTTATAAAGAGTGTTTTTTCAGGAGACCTGCTATTCCACAGATTTCACAGCTTTCACAGTTCATCATGAGGTCACACGTTACGTGCATCACTGATCGCACTGCCGGTCACATCTGCGTTACAGTCGTTAGGCCAGCGGTTGTATTACGCTTCTCAAGCTATTGGATACAAGAGCAGGTTTAGTTTATAGATGTTGTGCTGGTTGTACTTATCCATGAAGCTCCATATGGAGGTCTGTGTTGCAGTTCTATACTGACATCATCGATGATGAATTTAGGAACTGCTTTGAGAACTTCCATCCGGTGTATCCAGAGTCTTAGGCTGATAGCAGGGAGTGTATACATGATACTGTA
Organism: Clarias fuscus; assembly: GCA_030347435.1. Lineage (NCBI taxonomy): Eukaryota > Metazoa > Chordata > Actinopteri > Siluriformes > Clariidae > Clarias > Clarias fuscus. The sequence goes on along the minus strand of CM059213.1, from coordinate 3,312,417 downwards.
GGGAATGTGTGTGTGTGTGTGTGTGTGTGTGTGTATATATATATATATATATGGAACCTTGGATTACGAGCATAAGTCACTCCGGAAGCAGGCTTGTATTCCAAAACACTCATAAACCAAACCTAATTTTCCCATAAGAAATAATTAAAACTCAAATTATTCGTTCCACAGCCCAAAAAAATAAATACATGAAAATAATTAATACAATAAATTAAGTAAAAATAAAACAAATTAACCTGCACTTTACCTTTAAAAAAGTCTCAAATAAATAAATAAATAAATAATAATAAAAAAAAGAATAATAATAAATCCCAATAGATAAGTGTTTCCATTTGTATTTGTGTCTGTGTGTGGAATTAGCCCCTTCCCTCACCTCGTCTTACACAGTAAAACTCCTCCTCCCTCCCCCTACCTCGCTTTTTAAGTTTCACAACAAGCACACACACATAACGGAAACACTGTTTTAACAGCAAAAAAAAAAGAAATCTCTCTAATGACACTCGCGTGAGCGCATACTAACAGAATCACTGCTGTAAAGTAAAAAAAAAACCAATGAACCAGCACTTTATCTTTGAAAAGAATCGCAACAGAGCAGAGTTTTCTGTGTAAAGCAGAGAGTGTGTGTCTGTATGTGCGTGTGAAGCTGGGGAGGGGGGTGTAAAGGCGAGAGTGTGTGTGTGTGTGTGTCGGTGTGTGTCGGTGTCAAATTACGTGCACGCACACACATAGGTGACACACTAAAACAGAGAGGGAGATGTTGATTATACCAGTAAGAGACGAGCACTAAGACCCAGCAGGGGAGACGATTACCCACAATTCCGCAGCGTAAGAGAGAGAAAAATAATTGGCTCAGTTGACGCTTGACGCTCGGTGTCAAAACAAGAGCGCATGCGTAATACATGATACTCCTAAACCAAGACTTGCTCATTTTTTAAGTCAAAATTTATTAAAAATCTTTGCTCGTCTTGTGGAACACTTGCAAACCGCGTTACTCACAATCCGAGGTTCCACTGTATATATATATATCCCCTGCTATCACCCTGATACTGATCCTGGATACACCGGATGGAAGTATGTGAACATATACATTAAGATGTGTTAAAAACCATAAAATAAATTCAGTTTTTATTGCAGAAGCATATTGTCACACTGAAAATTGTAGAAAAATATAACGTGAATATAAAGTGAATTTTAAGGGGAAATAAAAATCCCTGACTAACAAATAATTATTTTTCATAAAATAACCTGTTCCACAAATATTGGCACCCCTAACAATTCCTAGAAAATAAATGTAATTTAAGTATTTCTGTCATTTCTACAGTAGTTTACAAAGTTGATCAGAGTATCTAGGAACATTTAATTAGTAATTTATCACTATATAAATATGACGTGACACAGAGGACACTTCTCTTATCCACTCTTCAACATGGGAAAGACAAAGGAACACACCATGCAAGTAAGGCAGATGTGTGTCGACCTTCACAGGTCAGGCAATGGGTACAAGAAAATAGCCACCCGCCTGCACCTGCCCATATCTACTGTTAGAGGAATCATTAAGAAGTTTTAAAAAACTGGAACAGTAGGAAACAAGCCTGGTCGAGGATGCAAGTTTATTTTGCCTCCACGCACAGTGAGGAGGATGGTAAGAGAAATAAAAAAATTCTCCAAAGCTCACTGTTAAAGAACTGCAACAAATGATAGCATCTAGGGTTCATAAAGTCTCCAAAACAACCATCAGACGCCATCTACATGCCAACAAGCTCTTTGGGAGGCATGCAAGGAAAAAACCTTTTCTCAGTCACAATCATAAATGCAAGCGTTTGGAGTTTGCTAAGCGGTACTGGGGCTTCAACTGGGACCGTGTTCTTTGGTCAGATGAGACCAAGATAGAGCTTTTTGGCAACAAACACTCTAAGTGGAAAACAAAAGATGAGTTTGCAGAAAAGCACCTCATGCCCACTGTGAAGTCTGGGGGAGGATCGGTGATGCTGTGGGGCTGTTTCTCTTCCAGAGGCCCTGGGAACCTTGTTAGGGTGCATGGCATCATGAATGCTTTGAAATACCAGGACATTTTAAAGCTAAATCTGGTGGCCTCTGCTTGAAAGCTGAAGATGGGTCGTCACTGGGTCTTTCAGCAATGATAATGACCCAAAACATGTGGCTAAATCTACAGAAATGGTTCACCACACACAGAATCAAGCTCCTCCCATGGCCATCTCAGTCCCCAGACCTCAACCCCATTGAAAACCTGTGGAGTGAGCTGAAGAGGAGAGTGCAGAGGAGAGGAGTCAGTTCACTCGAGGATTTAGAGACATTGTGCAAAGAGGAATAGTCTTTCTGTGTTCTCTAAGCTTGTGAAACATTATAGGAGAAGATTAGGTGCTATTTTGTTGGCAAAAGGGGGTTGTACAAAGTATTAAACATCAGGGGTGCTCATAATTGTGGCACCCATGATTTGATGTAAAAGAATTATTTCTTAATGTGGGATTCTTTTTCCACTGAATAAACGCACTTGAATTCAAGGTTGGAATTTCCTCTTTTTTCCATTGTGGTCCTGTGTTATTTAGAACAAAACTGAATTTTTTAGAAGCTAAAGAACACATTTTCACCGGGGGTGCCAATAATTATGGACACTAAATAACGTACTGTAGGACCACAATTGGCGAGTTCTTAAGGTGAAATGTGGTATTGTGAAACACATTGTTTCATAGGATATAATGTAAATGCAGTTAATCTGTTCCAGCCACTTAAAATATTACCAATATTATTCATTTCCAACTTTTGAATCATATTTGTGCATATAAAAACAATCAAAACACTTAAAGTAAAGACGTGTAAATCAAGTAAAATCTGAAATGAACAGACATTAAACCTCACTTAATCTTAATTTATGATTCCTCTTGGCAGTTTTTGGCGGCTCCAGGATGTACACACAGTTTGTCATGGTTCGTTTGTATGCCAAGGCAAATTTTTTTTGCAAGATTTCAGTTCTTAAGAAGAGAATTTGTGAGGTGGGCTGTTCGTATGCTGAGATACCACTGAATATATTGGTGAAAAATAAAAAAATATTTAATCTGCTCCTGAAACAACTTGTTACAGTAAATGTGTACATATAAGAGACGTAACTGTATATGACTAATTATCAACCATATTTATACTTTCACATTTAATTATATATGCAGTTAGAGTTTAGTGTAAGCTAAACAAACTGCTGCAAACCGCTTGCATTTAAAAAAAAAAAAAAATCTTTTGAGTTTTGGGGCATTTGGTGCAATACTGCCACCTACTGGAATGGAGTGTGGAGCTGAAGATTGACAAGGAGAAAAATTATTAGGGCATTGTACATGACATGATGGTTAAACAACACGAGTTACACGACTCTTTAATTCTGCCTCACTAATGCATGTTTAACTTACAGAACGTTCAGAATCACACAAATAGCACACGCTCAGGCAATATTAACAAAACTAAAAGTGTTGCAGTCAGTGTTTATACCCTACATACACTCGTACACTCATACACAGTAACACATCTTGTCCCTTTTTATATGTGACCAGAAGTCAACGCATGCCACTAATAAAGAGGAAACATGTGTCCGGGTTTTCGACAAAAGCCGACTTCATAGAGAAAGACGCAGCAGGTTCGAGTTACGGATGTTTCGCCTCACGTTTCCTTCGCAGTGTCCTGCTGAGTTCCTCGATAAAATCAGGAAATTTCTTGGGAAGGATTTCAAAACAACTGCTGAATTTGTAAAAGGAAGTTTGATTATTGATAACAGCCTGTCCATTCAGGAACATCTCATGTGTGTGTGTGTGTGTGTGTGTGTGTTTGTAGCTGCACTCGATGGTGGACTTGCTGGAGGGGACGTTGTACAGTATGGATCTGATGAAGGTTCATGCGTATATGAATAAAGTCGTGGCTCAGATGAACACACTGGAGGAGGTGAGAAATTCAGTGATGCAATGCTAATGAATGAAACTCCGACCTGACCAGTTTCTACTGCATTCCTTGTATAAGTTGAATATGTTTCTTGTGTTTTCACCTGTTTATTGTGTGGCCCAGTGTGTCTTTAATCAAACAGAACATGAGGAAGTAAATTATTGAATTGAATTAAACAGAGTTAGCCATGGTAACTGTGGATGAGTGATGAGTGGAAGTTGAGAAAATGAGCGAATGACTGAGAGAATGAAGCGATGTAGTGTTGAACCCTTGGATTAACCCATGAAGACCTAAAGCTGTGAAAAAAACACTGTGCTGTTTTGGACACCAGCTAATGATTTCTGAAAATCTTGATTAAAGAAATCAAGCATCTGAAGAAAAAAAAAAAATAGAAACATGACATGTACACTACTGCTCAAAAGTTTTTCACTTGGGAACATTTTATTGTTTTCCAAGGAAATACACATGAAATTAGTCGGAAAATATAGCAAATATAGCAGATGGAAATGATGAACGTGTTCTTCAAATTTTGCCTACGCCCCAAAAAAACACCTTTTTCAGCAATTGCAGCCTGGCAGAACATTCTAGCTCTCGGTTTTTCAAGATAATCTGATGAGATTTCACCCCATGCCTCCCAAAAAGATGGATTGGCTTGATGGAGTCTTCCTCCGTACCATAAGGTCAAGCTGGTCCCTCAACAACCTAATAGGGTTCAGATCCAGAGACTTTGCTGGCTGCTCCATTACAGTCAAAATTCCGGCTAACTTCAATTGTGAAATTGTTTGTGAAATTCATGAAAATATGTTTTTCTTTGGAAAGCAAAGAATTTGGCTACAGCCACACCTTGGTAGCCCCGTCGCTATTGAACGCTTCTCACAGTCATGTTTAGATTTGGCTCTTTCAGGAACTCTTGCTTGAGGAACTCTCCATGCAGTCACTGGTGTAACAAGTTCCTGTGCCAGGTTCTCCCTTATTGTAGCCCTTACTTCAGCACATCCTTAAGCAATATGTGAAATGGAGCATATACTGTATCCAACAAGAAGAAGAACCAGCGCATTGGATCGTCTGAACCAGTGATGTGTGTTTTTGGTAGTCGTGAAGACATGCCGGTAAAGCCTAAGCTTAGTTCCCTCTCTGACCTTTTCTCAGTAGGACCACAGTAATTAGACAGCACCATGACAGTCTTGGTGTCCTGCCAATCACAGAAAGAAAGTGAGGTCATCCTTTGGAGCCATTGTGGATTTATGTTTGCTCAAGGAAGTTTGCTAACTCAGCGTTGTGTTTTTTTTGGGAATCCCTTTTTGTTAGCACGAACGGTGCAGCAGGCGTCCAGTCCAGGCCTCGTCATGTCAGGCCAGAATAGAAGTTGTCTATGAAAACAGATTAGATAGATAGATTATTATTGATCCCGGAGGACATTTCAAGGGTAGTAACACAATAGACGTAGTTAGTGGCAAATCGTCACTTGTGTAGTGCGTTAAAAAAAAAGGTACGCATGTGGGAAATGACCCGTGCTTCAACAGAAATGACTAAAAGAAAACAGAATATATCAAATAAATAAATATATGTAGAAAATGTTGTCAATGTAAATATGTGCAAATATGGGCAATGAGGATGAATATGTAGTGGACAGATTAATGCAAAAGGAGATTGTAATTACAAGTGCCAGCAGTGCAAAAAGAGTGAGGTAATGAAAGGAGAGCTGATGAGACGAGACCCATAGTAAGATCTGGCTAGATTTATAAGGATACAGCGAGCAAGACCCTTCTCCTGTGGCTCCTCTCACCCTACAAAGCACGAAAAAACTATTTCCCATGAAGCATTTCACCTTCCAGATTCATTGGTCAAGTTGCATTCAGTATTAATGGGTTAATGAGTTTCTCAAGAAAGAGAAGATGGATTTATAATTTTGATCCTTGTCCTCCTTGCAGACGATAAAGACAAACATAAGCCGAGAGAACGACTTCGTCCGGGACAGCGTGGTGAACCTGTCCAATCAGCTGAAGAAGTATGAGAACTACTCGGACATCATGGTGAGCATTAAGAAGGAAATCTCCAGCTTGGGAGTGCAGCTGCTGAAGAAAGACACCACCGACAGCAACACCCAGGTAACACTAAAGAAAACACACCATACACACACCTACTGATTCTCTATACCGCTTATCCTGTCGGAATACTAGGCGGAGTACACCCTGGGTAGGGCCTCAGTCACACACATGCACACACTGCGGGTAACTATGAAATGCTAATTAACCTGTAAATGTTATCTTTTTACATTATTTTAAACTTAAATGAACCTCAGGTTTTCTGCAGATCATCATTACTCACATTAGCTTGCTATTCTGTCTCAGCATGAATAAGTTTGATCAGTATTAAGAGTACTACAACTGATGACTTGTTCATGTATGATTGTAGGACACGGACAACAAGAAGGGCAAGGAGCCAGTAAAAACGCCCACCAAAAAGTCCCCGGTGGCTAAACCTCCGCCAAAGCCACCCAAAGAGAAGCCCATTAAACCCAAAAAGGAGCCTTCACCGCCCAAGACGCCGAAACCTGCGAAACCAGAGCCGACCCCCAAGAGCAAACCCTCGGGTCACCAGCCAGGGGTCATCAGGGGCATCACCTACTACAAAGCCACCAGGACGCAAGAGTCAGGGACGGACAACGCAGCCAAAGGGGACAAAGGTACGTGCCTGTGCGTGTGTGTGTTATCTGTGTAATGAAGGTTTATAGAGTACACACACTTATCCACATGAACGATTCACTGTGTGATGAGTTCATGATTTCGCATGCTGTTTAAAGACCCATGCCAAGTCTTTCATTATTACACAACATCGCCTAAATGAATACCATCACTCAGCTTGTTTTCGTTTAAAGGATGTTCGCTTTGGGGCTGCTTTACTGTTTTGGCTGAACAGCTTGAAAACACCTCCTGGTGCCATTTGTTACACACTTGCTATTCCGAACTGCCAGGAAGTCACAGCCCCCCCTGCTGGGCCACACCCTCCGCGCGGTCTTAAAACATCCTGAAATCTGCTATAGGCAAACTGGATCTCTTAAACACACTCTATAAAGCGTCATCCGTAATCCCTCTGCTCTTGTATTTCCTCCTTATAAAAGCTGTTAGAGGTAACTGTTGAACAGCAGAACAGCTCCGAGGCAGAAGAAAGGATTGCTCATTGTCTAGTGCAGAAGAGGCGACCTTTCATGGCTAGAAAAACATGGTACAAATACAACTTGGTCCTGTAATATTATTAAGTCTAAGCTCCGGCTCTGAGCGCGTGCAGAATTTTCAGGAAGTTCTTTTGAACTGAATTTCAGATTGTTATCTGTGTGTAGAGGGAATAACAGCCAGTTCTGTGGAGACACACTTCATCTTCTAGCTAGAAAGCTAAACTACAATGTGCTATTTCATGTTTTGTAAAATCACAGTGAATGTTCAGTCATGTGTACAGAATTAAATCCTGCCACTACACTACACATGTAACCATTAGAGCTCTAGTTGGTTATATATAGATGCATCATTGTTAAAGCAGCTCATATTTCTGTATTTTATTATTAAAAACACAAAATCCACAATTGTGACTTTTTATCCATTCTATTCTTATTATCTACTACAGGATTGAAAAGTTATAATTGTGAGATACGGTAAGATTTTTGTTTTAACATGTTTTTTTCACACCGTCTTAAAATTAAGACTTTACCCCAAAATTGCAAGATAGCATCACACATGGTTTTAATTATTTTGGCAATTTGAGACGGTATCACACAATCGTGATTTTTTTACCTCAAAATTTTGAGATAGTACCTCACCGTTCTGACTTTTTACCTCAAAATTGCAAGATGGAACCACACAGTTGAGACTTTTTACCTCAAGATTGAGTGTCACACAGTCCTGACTTTTTTGCCTCATAATTATTAAATAATGTCACCCAGTTACGACTTTTTACCTCAACATAGTTCTTAATTTTTTTTTTTACCTCAGAACTACAAGATAGTGTCACACAGTTCTGACTTCGTACCTCAAAATTGAGATAGTGACACACAGTTTTCACTTTTTACCTCAAAATTGCAGGATTGAACCACAGAGTTGAGACTTTTTACCACAAGATTGAGTGTCACACAGTCCTGACTTTTTTGCCTCATAATTATGAAATAATGTCACCCAGTTACGACTTTTTACTTCAACATAGCTCTTTTTTTTTTTTTACCTCAGAACTACAAGATAGTGTCACACAGTTCTGACTTCATACCTCAACATTGAGATAGTGACACACAGTTTTCACTTTTTACCTCAAAATTGCAGGATTGAACCACACAGTTGAGACTTTTTACCACAAGATTGAGTGTCACACAGTCCTGACTTTTTTGCCTCATAATTATGAAATAATGTCACCCAGTTACGACTTTTTACTTCAACATAGCTCTTAATTTTTTTTTTTTTACCTCAGAACTACAAGATAGTGTCACACAGTTCTGACTTCATACCTCAACATTGAGATAGTGACACACAGTTTTCACTTTTTACCTCAAAATTATGAGATGCCACACAGTTCCAACTTTTACCTCAGCATAGTTCTGACTTTTTATCACAAAAATTACAAGGTAGTGTCAGTTATGCCTTTTTACCTCAAAATTGAGATAATTTCACACAGTTCTGACTTTTTACCTAAAAATCATCTGATAATGTCACACAGTTAATTTTTCTTTTTACCTTAAAATTACGAGATAGTGTCAGACATTTTACCTCAAAATTGTGATATACAGTTTCATGTATAAAAGTCTTGAATCTCCCATTAAATTAAATGATGGCGAACAATAAATGGCAACAATTTCTTTTTACTAAAGCAGGCTGCCAACGACCTAAAGAAACAATGAAAAAATTAGCAGTTTACGACAGCAGCAGCCTCATTTCCTCTCTTGTTCAAGCTTTAAATTAGATGTTTTTACGCTTGAAAGATTCAAATGTCACTGTGTGGCTTAACAAACAAAAAACATTCCCCTGAAACTGCTCGGGTACAGAGACTGGACTGAAAAGGAGAGACAATAAGGTCTTGAATTGTGGTGGATTTGTCTAATTCTGGTACACAACCTGGATCTCGTATATTGAGCACACCACGGTCCCCGCCCACTTTATATTCCAAGCTAAGAAATGCTGACATGTAGTAAAGTTTCAGCTTTGGAGTGCAGATTATGGTCAGCACTAAAATTAACCTCATTTGAAAGCAAAATATTATTATTTTTATTATATAACAAAACAATGATATTGAGTTCTCAAACTATGAATATTCTAAATTTCCTGAGGAACTTCAAACATCTTGTGATGTTCCTGAAGCTTTAAGGCGTGTTGCGGTCTTCAGTACGAGACGTCCTAGATCCACTCGTCCTCCTCCCCGAAGGGGTTTCTTCATTTGTCCGGCGCTGCTGGAGTTATGTTGTAATTGGATTCTTTGACTGACTGTGCAATAATGTTTGCTATATTTATGTCTGACTCTCCCGAGCTGATGCTTAATGTTCCAGACGGAGCTCCCCCTCGGTGCAGGAAGAGTAGGCTCAGATTAGGCGCTCTGTCCCTCGACATTGTATTCAGGGGGATGTGTTTTGCATGGCGCGACATGAGACGGACTCGGCTGGAAAATACAAATACTGCAGGGATAGACTCGGTTACAGCGCAGGAAGTTACTATGAGCGCAACATCTCATAAATAATAAATATCTCTTTTGAAGTGGAATCTGCAATACATTGGAGTGAAACGTTGAACTCTCGGTCGTAATCCTTTTCTCTTTCCCTGAAAGAAACCGCAGCCAAAACACACACCGTCCACCAAATCGAGGGCAAGGGAGGTTCCGAAATCGTCTTGGAGGCCATCGAGAGCACCACTCCTGTGACGACGACGAAAACAACAACCGCAACAACAAAAGCAACAACAACAACCACAACAACAACAGCAGCTCCAACAACAACTGAAGCAGAAACAATTGCCAGCGATGAGGAGGTCTTCACCACGAGTTCCCCGGAGTCGGACGCAGCGACAGAGAAACTCTTCATCACCTTCACACCATCCCTGAAGAGCACAAAACCCAGCTTTAACAAAACAGGTATGTCCGGTCCCACTGGGTTCTCTGTTTTTCTCCTGTCGTCTGTGTGGATCTGCGTGCTAGTTCACGTACAGGCAATTTCCGACATTCTGTTTGATTTTTAGATCCTTCCAGTAACTTTGTGTGCTTGTGTGTATGTCTTACCCTCCTCAGTGTTTGTTAAACCCCTGGAGTGTGAGGGCACCATCGCTTCGGTGGAGATGCCAGAGAAGCATCACAGCTACGGGCGTAACGAAGGCGCCTGGATGAAGGACCCTGTCGCTAAAGACAACAAAATCTACGTCACCAACTACTACTACGGCAACAACCTGGTGGAGTTTCGCAACCTCGACAATTTTAAGCAAGGTAGGAAAACATGTCAAAGCTCCAGAAAGTCCACAATCCGAGGGGATTAATCAGAGAAACTACCTGACATGATGCTACCACAGCCATGCTTCTCAGTAGCGATAGTGTTCTCAGATTGGCCTTTTGCCAAACACAGCTCTCATTTCCATTCATTTTATTTCTATATTTTTATATGGATATAATTTACAAATTACATTGACACCCCTCCACTGCTCACCCCCATATTATGGACTAATCCTGTGTTGGATCCTAATCCACTTCAGTTCCAGGTTGTAACATAATGTGAAAGGGTTTGGGGGGGTAAATACTTATACAAGGAATTTTTTACCAAATGTTTAGCACCTTTGTGTTCCAAGGTATCAAATATTCCAAATGATAAATCATATCCAAAATGTCACTCTGTTCATTTGTTCATATGTTTTTACTAACTTCCTGTATCTGATCGCAGGTCGCTGGAGTAACCTCTACAAGCTCCCTTATAACTGGATAGGAACGGGTCACGTGGTTTACAACGGCGCCTTCTACTACAACCGAGCCTTCACCAAGAACATCATCAAGTATGACCTGCGGATGCGCTACGTAGCGGCGTGGACTCTCCTGCATGACGTCGTCTACGAGGACACCACCCCGTGGAAGTGGCGCGGCCATTCGGACATCGACTTCGCCGTGGACGAGAGCGGACTCTGGGTGATCTACCCGTCACTGGACTACGATTACTCGCATCAGGAGGTGATCATCATCAGCAAGCTGGACCCGAACGACCTGTCGACCAAGAAGGAGACGACGTGGAGGTCGGGCCTGAAGCGCAACCGGTACGGCAACTGCTTCATCGTGTGCGGCGTGCTCTACGCCATCGACGTGTACAACCAGCGAGAGGGCGAGGTGTCGTACGCCTATGACACGCACACCAACACCGAGGCGGCGCCGCGGCTCCCGTTCACCAACGAGTACGCCTTCGTCACCCAAGTGGACTACAATCCTAAAGAGAAGGTGCTTTATGCCTGGGACAACGGACACCAGCTCACTTACAACATTCACTTTGTGGGTCAATGAGACGCTCAACTGTTCTGACTTTTCTTAGAGGGAAATATAGAGATTATTGTAATAAATTTACAAGGGTAATGAACTCTTTTTGACTTTCAACGAATGGCAACTAAGCAACATTATTAAGTTTGAGTAGCAGAAATGCAGGTCGCTGGAAAATGTTCAAATTCAGGTTGGACAAGCGTGAAATAATTTCTTCCAGACATATAAATTTAAAGAAATGTTTTCTAGCGGGAAAAAACAAAAACATTTATACTCATTTTAAAGTCGATGATTTCTTTTTGGAAGTTATATTATTTTCAAAATTCCTTGCCTGTATTACCGATACACTCATTTCCGTTTTGGGATTTTGATACAGCAAATCCTAGGAATTATACTTTCTTAGAAATAATAAAAAAGGAAAAAGTTTTTTTAAAAGTTTTTTTCTTTGCAAATACACTATATCAGGAATTGTTTATCTGAGTTATCTGAGTCTGATAGAGTAAGGCTTTTGTTTAATGAAAAAAATATGATATTGCATAGCATTATAATTAACGTTTTTTATATATATTGTGAATAAATCATTTTTTTATTGAACCTGTAAAACACCATATAAATGTTTATGGTACTTCTATGAATTATGGTGCAGCTTGGTAAAGTATGTAAATGACTCATCTATGCTCAGCTATTAATTTTGTAAAATATAAATGACTATTGCACTGTAAATATTTCCAGAAACTGTTAGTGACACAGCTGTCTGTTAGATCAATAAGGGTGTGGATTTTTTCTTATGTCTCTCAGTAAACATTAGTTAAACTCCTGGACGAGTTTCTTTTAGATTTTCTGTTTTGTATGACTCACGCATGGAGGGTGAAATGTTCCATGTTCTCTGCACTATAACTAGAATAAAACTTATAATAACCCCAGTATCATGTCTCTAGAATCTGGAGAAAATCTGGAGAAAAATGTATGCTCGTGTCAAATAAAGACTGTTAGCGATTGTGCAGATTAGATTCTGAATATTATTACTTTTTTATCTTTTGCTTGGAATGCACCAATTACATGTTAATTACTGAGCACAAACGCGTTTCCCGGATCTTTTTCCCCCTAATGGAGTCATAACTCATTCCCAACCCATTATCCAGATATCAGGTGGAGATGATGACGGCTTATCCTGGAATCATGTTAACATTTATATTCCATTTAATTGCTTATGGGCTTATTACTACATCAGAGAGCACTCCCATCCTAAAACAACTGCTTGGACCTTATATAATGATGAAAAAGCTCTAATGAAACAGCCAGGACTCTGCCTGCTATGTTATACCTGTTTTAATTAATTGCTGACATTGATTTCATATCAGAATATAATGATCATGTTGATGAAACATCTCTTAATGTAATGTCATACTGTATCTCTAGGAAGAAAATTACTATGCTGTTGATGAAGAGACTCGTATCACTAGAGACAAAATGTTTCTTGTACTGTAAACAAAATGAGGAATATTGACAAATATTCATCTATATCTCTATAGACTATATCTCTAATGACCATGTTAACAGTCTCATGTATCTCTAGAAACAAATGGCCATGTTTACAAATGGTATTTTCTGTTTCTATAAACAAAATTACAATGTTGACAAAGATTCTCTTGTATCTCTGAAAGCAAAGTGTCCAAATAGTTTATTGTATATCTAGAAAGAAAATGACAAATATTTACAAATGAAAAAACAAAATGACCAATAGTCTTCTACTTTAATAGTCCTACTTAAACTTGAACAAAATGACCATGTTTACAAATAGTACCTCTGGAAACAAAATTACCATGTTGATAAACAGTCTCTTGTATGTCTAGAAACAAAATGAGCATGTTGACAAATTGTTTCTTGTATATGTAGAAACAAAATGACAAATATTGACAAATAGTCTCTTATATCATTAGAAACAAAAAGACCATGTTAACACATAGTCTCCTGTATCTCTAGAAACAAATGACCCTGCTCACACATGGTATCTTCTGTTTCTATAAACAAAATGACAATGTTGACAAACACTATCTTGTATCTCTGAAAACAAAGTGTCCATGCTTACAAACAGACTCTTGTATATCTAGAAACAAAATCACCATGTTGACAAATAGTCTCTCAAATCTCTGGGGGAAAAAATATTACATTGACAGAATAGTTCTTGACAAAATGGCTTGTAATATTTAGTCTCATGTATCTGGGGAAATTGCTCTTTGACAAAACTGACATTGACAAAATGACTTTGACATTCTTGTATCTCAGGAAACAAAATGATTGTTAACAGAAAAAAGATATTTATTCTTATATTTCTCGAAATAGTATAACCACTTTGACAAAACAGCTCTTGATATGTTTCTTTGTATCTCGTATCATACAGAGACCTGAAGAGCAATGATGCTTTAAAGCAAAGCTTATTTATACCCTGCTGGTGGGAAACTTTTTTTTTCCAACTCCTCCTTTCCTTCCATCCCCTTGTATAAACTTTAATAGTGTAATACACTAATGGTTTGCCCCCATGTCCATTCCCATGTCCAGGAAAATGCAGAGTTAATTATTGTCTGCTATTTATGGTTAGAGGTCCTGTCTATAAGATTCTTTCCAAACAGTGAAGAAGACACACCCTTGAAGCGGTTCCAGTATTTTCATGTGGGAGATTTGGGCGAGCCCGGGGTTTGATTGACAGCTGGGATGTGCTGAGTGGATTGGGACATGATGCTGGGTGTTTGGTCTAGCATCGACATGCTTGTAATAATCAATCCCTCAAGGCTCGGCACTTTCTTCCTGTCCAGACAAGAGGTCAATAAGAAAGACTAATAATCCCTAAACAGCTCGTGCAGTATCGAAACTTAACTCGGATATTTGGAGGTTGTTGTTTTTTTCTTGCACAAAACAGGATGACCTTTGTAAAGGGATGATGCTGAGGCTCATGTGTCCAAACCCACACATCAATAATATGACAGAACAATCAAAGTAGACCTCCTACATTCTGCTTAGCGATTCCACCTCCTTCCTCTGGATCGTTAGAAATATTTGGAAATCACTGGCATCTTGGGAAAAAAGTGCTCTGGAGACTAGATGACAGGATGATGGAGAAGCTCCGGTGTTGTGCTGTGCTGTAATGTCTTGCTCGAACCACTCCATTTGGTCCGATGATGTAATGCAGATTTGGGGATTTCCAAACATCCCAGCAGTGACGGTGACCTTTAACTGGATCTCTTCATCTTTATGTTAGACCTAATTGTCACTGTCTCTTGCAGCAGTTTCTGGTATTTTCAGCTCACAAATCAAAAGCACGAGCATCCACACGCACACAATTACGAACATAATTATTCACAGTAAAGTATCCAGATTCGTGCTGTAATGCAGGACAGAGCAAATGAGAAATGATTTTGCAGCCTGGGCGTCTACGGCTATGAGAAATAACACCAAGCGTGCTACAATATAGGGCACAATACAATATGGGCTCAATTTCCACTTTAACCCAAATGCACCAAAATGTAAATTCACATTACCAGCCTGAATTAGATTAGATTAGCACTGTCACCTTGCACCTCCAGGGTCCGGGTTCGATAACTGGTGGGTTTCCTTCGGGTACTCCGGTTTCCTCCCCCTGTCAAAAGACATGTAGATTAGGCTAACTGGTATTCCCAAATTGCCCGCAGTGTGTGTATGTGTGTGAGGAACTGGCACCCTGTCTAGGGTGTACCCTGCCTTGTTCCCCGGGTGTCTCCTGGAATAGGCTCCAGGCCCCCCCGACCCTGAATACAGGATAAAGTGGTATAGACGATGAGTGAGTGAGTGAGTGAGAGAGTAGATTAGATTAGATTAGATTAGATTCAACTTTATTGTCATGGTGCAAAGTACATGCAAAGAGACAATGAATTGCAGTTAGCATCTAAGCAGAAGTGCATAAGTAGCCTATTTACAATAAATACTATTATAATACTATGTCTAAATGCACAAGTCTGATCCGAGACATGTTTGTATGTGGTCCTGGATCAGATACATATCCAATGTGTGGTTCTGTAACTTGAATGAGAATGGTCAGATGGGAATTCATGTGATTTATTTTGCCTCATGCACGCATGCGTATGTCGCTCACTGACTTCAGTCAGCACGGGGATTTCATAGCATTGCTAATAATAGCTGATGAAACAGCTAAAGCCAGGCATCTGGCTTTCTTCCTTATTCCGGACCTCAACAAATCCAGCCGAGTGACTGATGACTTCGTCATCCTCCAGAGCAAAACCACAAGAATATTTTTGCTAAAATGGCATCCGTTATTGGAAATTGGTCAGTGGTTGCAAATTACTGTACGACATGTTTTTTTTTTTTTTTTTTTTTTGGATTTTTCCCCGATTTTCTCCCTAATTTAGTCGTGTCCAATTCCTCCCCGTCACTAGGGGGCTCCCACATTAAGGCTACTACTACCACTCAGCCGGGAGGGCCGAAGATTATCACGTGTTTCCTCCGAACCACGTGACGCCAGCCGACCGCATCTTTTCGAACTGCTCGCTCGCGCACCGTTGGGGGCGGCGTAACACACTCGGAGGACGGCGCTATCCGCTCCCTCCATTGTGCGAGCTTACAGACGCCCCTGACTGGCTGTAGAGCCGTGATTAATGTGGGAGCACTAAGTACCTCTCATCCCTCCCCTCTGAGAGAGCTCGGCCAATCAGCTCTCTCTAGACCTCCGGCTGCGAGAGGTTACAGCACCACCCGGGATTCGAACTAGCGATCTCCGGATGATAGGGCGAGCGCTTTAACCACTGCGCCACTCGGAGGCCCTGTACGACATGTTTTAACCATGTTTTAACCAGATAACAATCTGGTATCAATGTGCACATGCATGAGGTTTTTTCGAGGGCAGAAGACGAGTCCACGTAACTGCCATGACGTACAAATCTGATCTGATCTGGACAGTGTGGCTCATGACATGAACGTAGTCAATTACCCCCTTTCCACCAAAGTGTACCAGGTACTTCATGTCTGGTGCTAGTGCCGGTTCAGCACTGGTTCAATAGCAAACCTCCTAAGAACCGGCTTTGTTTTTTTATGGGCTAGAGAGTTACATCATTACGACACTACATACTGTATGTCCATCTACGTCTTTACTTTCCCAGCAATAATAAAGTATATTACAATAAAACAAACATTAAAAAATGCTAGTGGCAAAAAGTTTTTCAACAACAACAACAACAATGATGAACTTCAACATGGCTTTGCGAGCAGTTCTCCCGACTTTTTCATGATCAGAAAGCATTTGAGCTGCTCATGACAACTTGAGTCCATTTTTAAGATGGTGGTCACAAACTTTTAGTCGGTCGTGATAATCCCACCCCAGCTGCTGACGTGATCGGTTCTTTGTTCTTTGGCTGTCTGAAAACAAAATTCGGCACCGGCTCCAAACTGGCTCCGGAACCACCTTGGTGAAAAAGGTGTATGTTGGTGATTATCTGTCCAGTCACAGAACGTCACAGGTTGTTCCTCTTACAACACAGCATGATCATTTTTTTCAGAACAACACTTTATCTGTTCATTATTACATTTACAGGGCACTGTTGTTAAGGCTGCGAGTTACTGATCAGGAGGTCGGTAGTTCAAGCTCCAGCTCCAGCAAGTTGCCGTTGTTGAGCCCTTAAGCAAGTCCCTTAACGCTGTCTGCTCCGGGGCGCTGTATCATGGCTGACCCTGTGCCCCGACCCCAGCTCCCTAACACGCTGGGATATGCGGCAAACAAAGAATTTCATTGTGCGGTAATGTGACAAAGGTTTAAATGAATGTAATGCTGTTGATTGTTGAGTTCCTGTCTTAGTTAGGCAAAGCGGAAACCAGTTTGTTTTAAAGACCTGCTGGAGAAAATCACAGCTTCATGACATCAGTGTAGCTAGCAAGCTAAATCCAAAGCTCTTGTTGTAAAAGAAAAGGCTCTGAGGCTAACAGTAGAAAGCTAACTGGCTAAATAGCTAGCTTTAAGAGAATATTTTTGTTTGTTTTGTTTTTGTTTGTATAATCCAGTCTGAATTTGTGTTCCTTCCTGTTTTTTTATTTATTTATTTTTTTTTTTAAAGCTAATCACCGCAAACTAAGCTGTGATAGTGTGGGATGTATTAGAAGAAAAAAAAAATACATCTAAGATTATTGAATAAATGAGCATGAGAGCATAAGATACTCAACCTTACAGAATGTGATTTCTTTGTATTAAATAAGTTATAAGACAGAGAGTTAAAAAAAAAACAGAAGAAAAAAAAACAGAGTAAAACCCGGTTTTCTTAGATTAACTAGACTTATGCTGTAAATTTAAGGAGAGTGTGTGAGGATTTAGACATAAATGAGACTAAACTAGATGCTAGCCATCTCTCCTGCTAGCAGGAGTGCTAGTGTTAGTGTTAGCGCTCCAGTGCAAACACAACACGCTCCAGTGCAAACACAACACAGAGAATCTCAGACACTTGACGTGTCCTGGCTGATTGAATAGCTTCAGGACAGTAAGTTATTGTGTAACTATGATTGCATGCTGTTTAGATTCCGATGCTATCTGCTAACCTGACAGATTTATAATGCAGATAAATAATGCCCGGATGGAAGGATTTGAGGATTAAAGAGTCTTTGTTCGAAGTTAATCAGGCACGTATTAGCTTCTCATGTTTAGCTGTGTGCATGTGAGCGCGGTCAGAAGACTGAACCCCGCTAATCAGAACAACCAAGGCCTTTGTGACCCACCCACCCACACACACACAGATACACACACACACACACACACACACAAACACACAGTGTAGGAGCCTATTGAAGGAAACACAATGACATGTTTGGGAGTGATGGATTGAGTCAGATGTCGCTGGTTATTCGGAAGAATTGGAGGAATTCTCACTGAAGTCCCACTGAAGGAACGTTTCATTCCTCAGAGTTCTCACTGTCAGATGGGTAACAAAACGACTCCGCCATTTGCTCTTCCCACAGGGAAGATCCTCTCCGAGATGACATGTGGGCAAATGCACAACTTCTGTTCTCTATTAAATGCAGTAGTACAGTGTGAGAGAATGAAAAGTTTGAGGCTTTGAATGTATGAATCAAATTAACGAGGCATGCGTCTTTAATTTAATACTTGTCCCATTTCTAAATTGGCACCTTGGAGTCTAGGCTAGAATCCTGTGAGTCCAAAAAAACTAAAATCTAAAAAAAAAAAAAAAAAAAACAGAGGTTTACTCAACGAGGATTCATATTGAAATGCTAACATGCATGCTAACGAGGGTTGGGAATCACAATGGACCAGGGACCACCTGCTTCAATTCAATTCAATTCAATTTTATTTATACTGTATAGTGCTTTTAACAATGGTCATTGTCTCAAAGCAGCTTTACAAAATGAAAAAAAAATAAAATAATAATAATTATATATATATATATATATATATATATATGGAAGTGTGTATGAGTGAGAAAAAATGTGTTTAGATAATAATGAGATCGTCCCTGATGAGCAAGCCAAGGTTGTCGGCGACGGTGGCAAGGAAAAACTCCCTGAGATGGCAATAGGAAGAAACCTTGAGAGGAATCAGACTCAACAGGGAACCCATCCTCATCTGGGTGATAATGGATAACAGGAATTATATAACGACATCATGTGTGTGTTAGGCTGCTGGACGTTCAGTATATTGATATTGATATATATCACTGATGTGATACTATGACGATCGCAAGGCACCGATTTAATTTGCACTGTAAAAATGCAAGATTTTGAGATTTCACTTTTAAATAAATGAGAAAATAATTTGCTCGTACCACACAGGATGCTGTGCTGCCTGCCAATGGGTGAATAGTGTAGAGCTCCACCTATAGGATCATATAGGAATGACAATGTTTTACCACCTCTAATGCAAACATATAAATGTAACTTTATTAAATTGCTACACAGGAGAATCATAATAAGTAACTGAAAATATTTTAACCCATCTCTCCCCTAAGAAATTTTTACCATGCTGTAGGTGCCGTGGTATTCCAGTACAGTAGCTCCTGTACAACAGTATAATGTACTACTGTATTATTAACAGTACTGTGGAATTAATATGCTTATACAGTATATGGTTCAAGCACACATATACATACTATATTAGATTCCTATTAAACTTTGGTAGACACTGTGATACTCAGTAAGTACCATGGTATTCACCAAAGTACAGTGATACACACCATGGTACTACCACGGTACCCACTGAAGTGCCATAGTCCATACCCTGGTAGTCTAAGTCTTATACTGTGTACCATGGTAATGTACTAATAATACTATGGTTTATTATGGCATGTAGTATAGTTTATTATTGTAACCTATAGTACATACCATAGTAAAATTTCCCTGGGGTAACCATATACACTACAGGAGCCGACAGACTGCATGTGAATAACATTTTAACAAGCAACGTTTTCGTGCAAACATACTGTAGAATTAGCTTCTTTTAGTTTTCATTTGTCTTTTAATTTCTTTTAATTTGCACCAATAGGAAATAAGATCTGAGTCTTAAGTGATTAAGTTGTAAATATTTTTTTTTTAATCTGTTTTTTTTTTTACTTGTTTCTACTTGGTCAGAATAACTATTAGTGAAATCTAGGCTAACTGTTAAATTGTCATTAAAATTAGCATATTAGCATGCTAGCTAAAACTATCGTGGCTTTATCATGTGATCAAGTGCAAAAAAAAACAACAACAAAGAGAAAGAAAGATACATAAACTCTCAGCTTCTTTAATTACTTTTCTTTTTCTTGTTCTCTTATTTTTGAGTTCGCAGAAATTTATGCTGCGTTTAACGTGGTTTATGAATTTAGCTGGAATTGCCAATTGTAGACTTGATCACCCTACAATTCGTTAATAGTTCCTTCGACCACGTCCTTTCCCGGTTTTGATCTTTCATGCTTTATCACAGCTCTAAACGCCGTCCCCATTTTATGTATTTTGTTCTCGGAGTGTTTTTGGCATTGAAATGCTTCTTTCCTCCGATGGCCTTCCTGAGAACGAGGCTGTAACCGAAACAACAGTGTCCCAGCAACGCTATATTTAGAGTGACCTCGATGAGCATGGAGAGACTAACGGGGAAAACAATCAGCAGCGTTATGACAAAACAACATTTCAAAAGAAAAAGTGCCATGGGCTCCTAATCTCGATTTCGGGAAGGCTGGATTGATGTTTGACGTTTTGAAATAATTTAATATTACATTCATTTTAATCCATTTGTATGATAAAAGACATGTAATGACAGCACTGATATGCTTAGAGGCAAGACAGACGTCCGTGGTGTGTTTCTGTGCTGAGATGTAGAAACATGAGGGAAGAGGTAATCAGAAATGACTCGGCGATTCTCTCAGGGGGATGGACACGGCTTTTGATGCAGGGTAAAGTTGCCCGTTGGTACGGTTGTTTCTTTTTGTTTTTCTCTTAAGCTTGTCACCACTCTCTTCAGAGATCAATAACTTATCTTTTTTGCACTATTAAAGCCACAGTACGTTACATTTCCTATGTTATTAAAGCAACAAGACGTTATAGAGTGCAGATGTCTAAGTGGTAACAATGGCATTTTGCTGTCGTGACTCGGCCAGTTGCCATGCTGCCGTATTAATTTTCGAAGAAGCGTGCTGGATTTTTTCAGACTGGGGCTGCTAGCCAAAAGCAGCTTCTGTTTTGATGTTTGGCGTGCTCTTTTTTTTTTGTTTTTTTTTAGGTTAAGTTCAGTCAAACAACAAAAATATTTTCTTATTGGACAAGGCAGGAGTCCCACCCCAACCCCACTTCAACTGTGGACAAACTTCAAATGTTGAATTATGGGATGTCACCATTCCGTTCATTCAGTAAGAGCTAGCTGGATTTTGAAATGTTACCGCTGACAAATTGTCAAGTCTGCAAATGAATTAAGAGGAATGTTCAACTTAGCATGAAACGCTGCCTTAACTTGAGTCTAAAAAATAATATTTAGCCTCTCTGTTCGTCGCTTGGCAACATTGGACTCTAAGCCCTGTACCAACTATTTTTTGGAGTGGAGATTGAAGAAACAAAATCACAATATGTTCGAAGACGCCGGACATAAAAACACAGTCTGTGGTCTTCGACCACATTCTGTTAATAGTTGAAATGTTGTATAAAAGCAATATGACCCTCGTGTTCATGGGGTCGTTAAAGGAGGTCCCTCATGGGGTTGCTAAAGTTTAGTGCGGTAAAGGGAAGTTGATGAGAGGCGGGGCTGCAGGTGCTGGAGGCAGGGGTTCGGGTGTCGGGCCTCACACTGACGTGGGCCTCTGCCAACGTTTTTGTAGATTTCAGCAAGTAAAATCAACAATTACTGACACTACGTCACACTTTACCCCTTACCCTACCAGGTGGCAGTGACTCAGATCACTATACTTTATGCAGCGAACACCATTACATCATGATTCAATCAAATCCAGCTCTTTCTCAGAGTAAGTACATCGGCACATGTGGAAACAATCAACAAGCTGGTGACACACTGAGAAGAAAAACAGGGGAAACGTAAGGGACATACAGTGGAACCTCGGATTGCGAGTAACGTGGTTTACGAGTGTTCCGCAAACCGAGCTAAGATTTTAAATAAATTTTTAATCGAAAACCGAGCAAGTATTAGTTTTACGACTCTTATTTTGACACAGAGCGTCACTCTCTCACCACCAGCCCCCCGCCCCCCCCCCCCAAAAGGCTTCGCAAACACACAGAAGCTCTGCTCGTCTCTTATGCATGTGCACGCGTATTTTGACACCGACACACACACACACACGCACAGACGCTCTTTCGCCTTTTCACCCCCTCCCGGCTTCACAAACACACAGAAACTCTTTTCAAAGGTAAGGTGCTGGTTCATTAGTTTTTTTTTTTTGTTTACTTTACAGCAGTGATTAGTATGCGCTAATGCCAGGTCAGAGAGATTTCTTTTTTCCTTGTTAAAACGGTGTTTCCGCTGTGTTTATGTGTGTGTCCGTTTGTTGTGAAACTTAAGTGATTCCGTTAGTATGCGCTAAAACGGTGTTTCCGCTGTGTTTATGCGTTTGTTGTGAAACTTAAAAAGTGAGTCCGTTAATATGCGCTCATGCCAGTCTCAGAGAGATTTCTTTTTTCCTGTTCAAACGGTGTTTCCTTTGTGTGTGTGTGTGTGTTTGTTGTGAAACTTAAAAAGCGAGGTGGGGAGAGGGAGGAGGAGTGTTACTGTGTAAAACGAGGCGAGGGAAGGGGCTAATTTCACACACAACACACACACACACCCACACGGCGCCTACGCGCACCAACGGAAACACTTATCTGTCAGGATTTATTTGTACTTTTTTTTAAGGTAAAGTGCAGATTAATTTGTTTTATTTTCATTTTATAGATTGTATTAATTATTTTTATGTAATTAATTATTTTTTGGGGGGGGGGGGTGTGGAACGAATAATTTGAGTTTTCATTATTTCTTATGGGAAATGATGATTTGGTTTACGAGTATTTTGAAACACGGGCCCACTTCCGGAATTATGCTCGCAAACTGGTGGTCACACCTGGAACACCCTGCGGACACCCAGGGGAGAAAAATGGGAAACACCAAGGACACACTGTGGACAGACTTGGGATCATATCACTTGGGGACACACCAGGGACACCCAGGGGAGAAAAATGGGAAATACCAAGGACACACTGTGGACAGACTGGGGATCATATCACTTGGGGACACACCAGGGACACACAGGGGAGAAAAATGGGATAACACTAGGTACAAACTGGGGGTGGGGGGGGGACACCATGAAAAACCTGGGGACACATTGGGAAGAAAAAAAAGGAAACAGCAGGGATACACTGTGGAAAGACTGGGCATACACTGGTGGACATAGCGGAGACAAACTGAAGGACACACCACGGACAAACTGGGAGACACACTGGGGAGAAAAACAAGGGAAACACCAAGAATACACTAGGAACAGCCTGGGGATACACTGGGGGGGACAAACTGGGGACACACAGGTTACAATATGGTGATGCACAGGGGACACACTGGAGACATACTGGGGACACACCAGGGACACACCGGGGACAAACCTTAAACCAGCCACAGCCACTGGAGGAGTCAATAACAGAAAAACAAGCCTGATGCAATGATGCAAAAAGACTTTTGTGTTATTAAACGTGTGTGTGTGTGTGTGTGTGTGTGTGTGTGTGAATTCACTTTGGGAAGGGGTACAGAGAGTGAGATATCTGAGAAACGTGGGTATGCAGTAAAGGGTGTGGACACAAAGCCAAGAGAAATACACACAGCATGCGTACACTTTTTTATTTAAAAACACACACACACACACACACACACACACACACACACACACACACACACACACACACACACACACATGCATGCATGTTCAAAAATAAAATGCACATGATGCTTCCCTGTAGGCAAATATAAATAAAAAATAATCAGTAGGTTGTATGAGATATTTCTTTAATATTGAGGGAAGGAGTCTCCGGGGTCAGTCGGTTTTTTTTTTTTTTCAATTCTTGATCACATGACCAATTTTTATTGTAAATGTTTAGCGTAGGTTTTGGGACTTAAGGACGAGATCATTAGCTAGGAGTTGGCTAGCTCAAGGAGGTGGAGCTTTGTGTACAAGGCAATGCATGAGGGCAAGTGTGATTTGGGTGTGGACACACACACACACACACACACGCACACACAACATCTGTACATTTGCACGAAGAATTTTTTGTCTGCACACATCCGCAAACAGTGTGTGATATCAGCTGCATTGTGTCTGTGTATGTGTGTGTGTGTGTGTGCGTGTGTGTGTGTGTGTGTGGTAGGGTGCTTCCCCAGAGTGACAACATCCAGCAACAATGTTCATTTTTCTCCTGAATTTCTTTGTCCAAAAGACAAGCAAACGATGCAAACACACGAAACTGTACTAATATTGACATCGGATACACATACAACAGGGCGCCCTCCAAGCACCCACACACACACACACACACACACACACACTCCCACAGATGCAAAAACACTCCAAAAACAACAACTCTTTCCCCCAATTAATGATGTGTAAGGAGCACACTTGGAACCTGAAAGTACAAATAAAACAATGGTTAAGTTGCACAATGTGTGTGTGCGTGTGTGTTGTTCACTCAATGATGAAATACCTGATAATTAATACAACATGATCATTTGTGTGTAAACATTCTGCCCAGATATTGTTAGTTTTCTCGTGTGTATTGATAAAGGCCAAACATCCATAAATAACCAAGTGGGCATTCATAAATTAGCCACGCCCACAAAACTCCACCAAACCTCACAGAGAGCTGTGAATGACGAAATGGCACATCCTGATCACGACGTGTGCTCAATCTCCCGCTAGTCATTAATTCCTGTTTTCCCAGACTAGACGTCATGATCACTTACTGTATAAGGTCACATGACTTACGCACGACAGCATATTAGAGTTAGAAGGGGAGAGATGGGCAATTTCAGAGTTTAATACTCCAAATTTTCTAGTTGTAAGTTGAAATTTTTGAGAATTTTTTTTTGAAATTTTCAAGAAAAAAACTTGACATTTTTGTGTTTAAAACTAAAAGAAATTGTGTTTTTTTTTTCTATTAAGGAAGGAAACCACGTTTACACTTTGCAAGGTTGGGCAGACATCACTTATCACTTTTTTTTTTTTTTTTTAAAGAAAAAACATATTGGCCCTAATACGCTTTCATACCTACGTATTGAGCCATACATTCATAATAACGTTCGAGGTGTATTTCAGAGCCAAAACTCAAAATAACAAAAAGATCACCTGATGGTCATCTGATGACGTACTGGATGACCTGATATTTTTTCACACAGATAAAAGAGTAGCCTAGCAACTGGTAGCTGATGTTCTGCTGATTATTTTGTTCAAAATAATATTAGAAAAGTAATTCAAAGGAGAAACAATCGTGTGGAAATGGATGCAGAAGGTAATGAGGATATAAATGTGCAGAAGTTTGATTTGTTATCATAACGTGATTACCTCAGACTGTGTGAAAGGGATTCCTCCTGGATTTGGTGGCGTTTGCTAGCGCTAGCATTAGCATTAACTCATGCAGTGCTTCTGACGATGCTGTGGAAAATGCTGTGCTTTACGCTTCATACAGTGATGACTAGGAAACGTTAACTAATAATGACATTTCAAACGTTCTAATTAATAGCCAACTAGCCGAATACCAAATAGCGTTAAATGGAAAGCTAATGCGCAATCCCTTGTTTCATGTACCAAGTAGTGCCCTTGATCAGGGGTTAGTGAGGGATTTGGGATTCAGCCTTGTGTTAGAAGCTAATTAGAACAACATGAATGATTCAGAGGCGATTCAGAACGACTTATTTAGTTTAACATGTGTTTTTGATTAAAATGCTTCTGTTGCTGGTTTTGAATGTGGGTCTGTTTTGGGACAGAAAGACATTGTGCTAATTCAATAATCGTCAGTAAACAAGAATAATCCATATTCATAAACAAGAAGGGTTCGAGAAGATCATAATGAGGAACTAAAAGAGAATGAGGTCTTACAGTATGTCTAATTAGAGAACGATGTGAAATGTACTGGCGGCACTGTGGCATAGTGGTTAGCACTGTTGCCTTGCACCTCCAGGGTCCTGGTTCGATTCCATTTTCATGTTCTCCTCGTGCTTGGTGGGTTTCCTCCCACAGTCATGTAGATTAGGCTAAATGGTGTTCTCAAATGATCTGTAGTTTGTTAATATGAGTGTGTGTGTGTGTGTGTGTGTGTGTGTGTGTGTGTGTGTGTGTGTGCGCCCTGAGATAGATTGGCACATTGTCCCGGGTGTTTCCCGCCTCATGCCCTAAGTCTCCTGGAATAGGCTCCAGGCCCCCTGTAAACAGGATAAAACAGTATAGACGATGAGATCACCTTGAGATGTATATCTGCTACTTCTGCTCTGTAAAGCTTCATAACGGCTCTAATCTGAGGTGCTGGTTGTTAATTGGTGATTTCTGAGGCTGGTGACTCGATGAACTTCTCCTCGGCAGCAGAGCTACAGTAAGTTTTGGTCTTGCTTTCCTGGGAAGGTCTTCATGAGAGACAGTTTCATCATGGAGCTCGATAGCGGGTTTTGCAAACACACTCGACACAATACTGTTCTTGCAAAAACTGTTCCAGAACAGCTGATCTTCATGAGTGAAACCAGCTGAATTAGCTAATTACTTAATTACCTTAAATGCCATATGTGTTATTTTATAGTTTTGGGAAAGAAAATGTAGTATGTATTGTTCCAGAATCTAGAAAACTAATCAAATCTTTTGTCCAAACGTCTGTTTCTATACACAACCATAAAACACACAAAAAAAAGGACATTCATATGGTTCATGTTGGATGGACGAGTCATGTACTGAGAGCGGGAAGGAGTTTCATAATTTCACAATGAGAAATTTCATAATGTCCAAGTTTGGGAATCTTTTCCGTAATTTAAAAAGCACAATTACGTTTGCTCTAATTCTGTGTCTTGCTGAATCTTAACCTAGAAATTAATTCACCGCTAAATCTAAATCTTGTCCAGATTTCCGTGAAGCTGTGCGGTGACGATGTCTGTACAAAGTTTTACCGTCCGAGTTCCTGCACGCTGCGCCGTGAGATGGTGAAAGTGTGCGTGTTTGTTGCGCGGGAAGTAAACATGGGTGCGAAACCTTGCTTGACTCCTCAGCGTTCCTGCCCTGCTTCCTTTCAGTTTATTTCCACACGGTGACTAATAAAAGGAAAGTGCACAGATGTTCTCCAAAAACTCTCTCTCTCTCTCTTTCAGCAGTTGGTACATGTGAAGAAAACCATGGTAATCTCTGCCGGGCATCACTCATCCCACGCTCCAAACCATGGGAACGAAACTTAACTAAACATCGTCATCCATGACGGCAATGTCTCGAATAAAACTCCATTTATTTGTAATAATTGTTTTCCTTCACAAACACACGACCTCCCACACACGCACTCACACACCCTTTTACAGGAGAGAGCACATGTTCCGTACAGTTTAATAATAAAACACTGACTCATCTCTTGGCCTTGTCAGAAGGTAGGGCAGCCACACTTCACTTACTGCCTCGGTGGGAAAAAAAAAACAATTAAAAAAAGTTCTTCATGTCAGAGCTCCAACTTTGAGCTTCACATCTGCGCTGGCGAACTTCCTGTTGCCATCTCCGCACTCAAACACCAGTCTGGTTGCTTCCTGTGGATCAGTCCCCAAATAAAGGAACAAACACAGCAACACAGGACATATACAGTACATGCTCTCAGACTGCAGACGTGGCGTCGGGTTTACACCATTAAAACCCTTCCTCGTACTCCTACACCTTCACTCTGGGCAAATGAAAGCAGTGATATGCGTAAAATTCAGGTTCGCCCTGAAGAAAAGAGTGCTAATGACACCCTTTACAATCAACTGACGCAGCTTGAGGTTTAATTTCACCCAACATTATATAACTTACACATCCTATACGTCTTGTAACCAAAGCTACAGGAGATGAAGTGATGAGAATACGAACGTGTATGAGCATTCTGAAAGGAACAGGTGGAACAGTGTTGTCTTAAGCGACTGCCTCAGCATCCTTCTACTAACATACTCATAATCTCTCCACTGAACACGTCCAAACCACCTCAATCTGGCTTCTCTGATTTGATCTGCAAAAACGTCTAACATGAGTTGTCCCTCTGATGAACTCATTCTTGATCCCATCCATCCTTGTCACCCCTAAAGAGAACCTCAACATCTTCATCTCTACCTCCTCCAGCTCTGCTTCCTGTTTTTTCTTCAATGCCACTGTCTCTAAGCCGTAGAGCATCATTTTCATTCTCACTGATACTCTTTTATCACACAACACACCTAACACCTTTTTCCACCTGTTCCAACCTGCCTGTAACACCTCTTCACCTCCTCTTCACATTCTATGTTGCTCTGGCGCACTGACCAAAAGTACTTAAAGTCCTGCACCTTCTTTACCTCTGCTTCCTGTAGCCTTACCGTTCCACTTAGGTTCCTCTCATTCACACACTTTCAGTCCCCTGCTTTCCAGGACGTACCTCCACCTCATTAGATTTTCCTCCACCTGTTCCCTGCTCTCGCTACAAAGCACAATGTCATCTGCAAACATTATAGTCCATGGAGACTCCTGTCTAACCTCATCTATCATCCTGTCCATCACCAGAGCTAACAGGAAGGGGCTCAGAGCCGATCCCTGATGCAGACCCACCTCCACCTTGAACTCTTCTGTCTTACAGCTCTCATACATGTCCTGCACCACTCTAACATACTTCTCTGCCACTCCAGACTCTCTCTCAGCACCCTGTCGTACGCTTTCCCTGGATCTAAAAAGACACAATGCAACACCCTATTAACATCTCTGTACAGTACTTCTCCATCAGCATCCTGAAAGCAAATACTGCATCTGTTGTACTCTTTCTAGGTATGAAACCATATTGCTGCTCACAAATGCTGACCTTTGGCCTTAACCCAGCTTCCACTACTCTTTCCTAAAGCTTCATTGTATGGCTCATCAGCGTTATTCCTCTGTGCTTAAAGTCCCCCTTGTACTTAAAGATCAGCACTAATACACTTCTCCTCCATTCCTCTCGGATCCTCTCACTCACCAAAATCTTGTTAAACAGACTAGTCAGAAACTCTACTGCCACCTCTCCTAAGCACTTCCCTACCTCCACAGGTATGTCATCAGGACCAACTGCCTTTCCACTCTTCATCCTCTTTAACACCCTCCTCACGTCGCTCATACTGATTTTTGCTACTTCCTGCTCCACTACAGTCAGCTCTTCTATTCTTGGTTCTCTTTCATTTTTCTCATTCATCAACTCTTCAAAGTACCCCTCCCATCTTCCCATTACCCTTCTGGCACCCGTCAGTACATTTCCATTCCTATCTTTAATCACTCCAACCTGTTGCACATTCTTTCCAACTCTATCTCTCTGCCTCGCCAACAGATCCACCTCTCCCTCCTTACTGTCCATCCTAGCATACAAGTCCTCATATGCTCTTCGTTTGGCCTCTTTCAGGATAACTCCTACTCCATTTCTTTTCCTATCCACACCATGGTAAAACACCTTGAACCTTGCTCCTAAGCCTCTAGCCTTGCTACCTTTCCACCTGGTCTTCTGGACACACAGTATATCCATCGTCTTTCTCTGCATCATGTCAACAACCTCTCTCAACATTACAAGTCCCAAGTCCCTACTGTCACTTCTAAACTCTTACCTTTCTTCTTCTCTCTCTGCCTATGAACACACCTTCCTCCTCTCCTGCTTCCTCCACCATTAGCCCTTTTCCACCGGCACCCTGAAGGTCAACAGCACCAGTGGTGGTCGTTGTTAACCCAGGACTGATAGACTGATCCGGTATGGAAGTCCTGTTAATGATTCACATGGTTGATTTGGCAAATGTTTTACGGTGAATGGTGAATGCAACAAAATACTTTATTTTATAAAATACTCCTAAAACCCCAAGATCTCTTTTGATTTGGGTTGGATAAACTTTAAAAATTGTAAAAAAAAAAAAAAGTTTTACAACTTTTAAAGGTTTTAAAATTGTAACAACTATTATAACCGTAAAAACTGATAACTTTTTAAAACCATACATAAAAAAATTAACTAATTTTTTAACTGTAAAAACTCTTAAAACTATATAAAAAACTATTATCACTTTTAAAACTGTTAACTTTAAAAAAACTTTTTAAACCATACATTTTTTTAACCCTTTAAAAAATTTTAACTGTAAAAACTCTTAAAACTATATGAAAAACTATTATCACTTTTAAAACTGTTAACTTTTAAAACTTTTTAAAACCATAATTTTTTAACCCTTTAAAACTATTTTTTAACTGTAAAAACTCTTAAAACTATATAAAAAAAACTATTATAACTTTTAAAACTGTTAACTTTTAAAACTTTTTAAAACCATACATTTTTTAACCCTTTAAAACTATTTTTTAACTGTAAAAACTCTTAAAACTATATAAAAAAAACTATTATAACTTTTAAAACTGTTAACTTTTAAAACTTTTTAAAACCATACATTTTTTAACCCTTTAAAACTATTTTTTAACTGTAAAAACTCTTAAAACTATATAAAAAAACTATTATAACTTTTAAAACTGTTAACTTTTTAAACTTTTTAAAACCATACATGTTTTAACACTTTAAATCTATTTTTTTTAACTGTACAAACTCTATTTTAAAAACTATTTTAAAAACTATTATAACTTTTAAAACCATACATTTATTAACCCTTTAAAAAGAATTTAACTGTAAAAACTCTTAAAACTATAAAAAAAAACTATTATAACTTTTAAAACTGTAAAAATTGTTAATACTTTTAAAACTTTCAACCTCTTAAAGCTTTTAGTTTTTAAAAAATTTCATTTCTTTTTATTTAAAACTGTAAAAAAAAAAAAAAATTAAGATTGTAAATACTGTTAAAGCTTAAAAGTTTTAACTGACTCTCTCACTCACCCACTCTCTTGTTCTCTATAGTGTATGTGCTGCACAGGGGAGGTCTGGCGCCTATCCCAGGGGACTCGGGGACTAGGCGTGGTACACTCTGGTACACAGAGGGCCATCGCATGGCACAAGAACACACACACGCTCACACACTCACACACAGGGGGCAGTTTGGAAACATCAGGCAGCGTACTCTGCATGGCTTCAGTCTGTGGGAAAACTTTTTAAACTGTAAAAACTGTAAAAACAGGATGAGGTAAGTAAATATTCCTGTGGATTTCCCCCGCATTACTTGACGATAAAACCCTGAAATCTGAATCTGTATCTCGAGTCACAGCCGCACATCATGTCACATCTGTTCACTATGCTCAAATCAGTGTGTTCAAATACCCCAAGAGTAAGCCAAGCTGACTCTTTCTCTCTCACACACACACACACACACACGCACACACACACGCACACACACACACACACACACTGGGGGTGAAGATTAAATTTCGCTCTGTGCTGAGATTGGGGATGAGGACGGAGAATGATATAAGAAAAGAAAACCCTTGAATGTAATGAGTCCGTGCTCGAGTGTAGACTCAGTCAGGCGTGTGAAACTTTTCTCCCTTTAACACAAAGATGATGGATAGCAGACAGATGTTAGAGAA
Source organism: Clarias fuscus (assembly GCA_030347435.1). Taxonomy (NCBI): domain Eukaryota; kingdom Metazoa; phylum Chordata; class Actinopteri; order Siluriformes; family Clariidae; genus Clarias; species Clarias fuscus. The sequence continues at coordinate 3,280,837 of CM059213.1, read as the reverse complement.
AGCGAGAGAGAGAGAGCTGTGAACGTCCTAGCAATATGGCATGCTGGTTTAATATGAAAAACATTAAAAACGGCCTTTTTTCATCTCAGGCAACAGTTATTGAAATAATTTTCTTCCTGCATTTTGTACTTTTTTTTTTTTTTTTTTTTACATAAACATAAAACTAGTGAACTAGCCTCCATGCTTATGTCGCAATATTAGCGAACAATATAATGATATAATAATTTTGATAAATATTACAAAATAAAAATTTTTTTTTTTTTAAACTTTACAAAATGTGCCAGTTGTGAATGCTCATACTGCTGTTATAGCTGGTTATAGTCAAAAACCAACAAATGTAATCAATTAAATGTAATAAATCTACTTTAAAATAATGTTAATGTCATTCCCCCCCCCCCCTTTTATTATGATCACATCGTTATTGTAAGGTTGTTAGACGTTCGTTTGCTAATGTCAAAGTGTTTTAAAACGCAAACGTCTGAAATCACTGTCCTGGACGACTTCCCGTGCTGTAGTACAGGATTCCTTTTGCACGCTGCTGGAATATTTGCTGGTTGTGCGACCGTGCACATCGCACTGACTCATACTTGTTTCTGGAACACAGTTGGTTTGGTGCTTTCCAAACTCGAGGAGCTCAGAGGACCAAAGCAGGCAGTTTGGAACGCGGCGATAAATCTGGCCGGCCGGTTTTAAAGATAGCTGCGTGAGCAGGGTCAGTGGTGAGGAAAGCTCAGAGGACACAACAATGGCTGCTTTAATCCCTCGGATGCTGCTGGAACACAAAGTGGGACAGTCTTTTGGAAACAGGAACATTTTAGATTCTCAGCGCAATTAGGAGCGAGTAAAGACTTTATTCCAGGAAACCCATCCCAGTTTCTTTTCTGTGTGAATCCTGGAGTGGCTTTGTTCCACAGGAAGTCGAGCCAGATATTAATATTACTGTAGCATCTTTAACACGGTTAATGTGATTTGGACTGAACGATTGCATACAGGTTGTGTACCAAAGTTAGAGTTTTTTAAAGAGCTTTCTTTAAGAGGTTTCCATGCAGTGTTTAACGTGCTTGTTTCTCCATTTCCAGGATGGGTTTCTCCCAGTTCTCCAGTTTCCTCTCACTTCTCAGAAGACAGATTGGTTACTCTAACCCATTATTCCCACCAGGAGTGACTGCAGCACTGCCAACTCAGTGCTCACATGTCCCAGAACCTCAGATAAAGAGAGGAGAATAGTTTGATTTTTGCCAGAAACCCAAAATCCGTTCAATCTGCCAATCGAGTATCGTCATTCATACCAGGCCAAAAGCCATGTCAAGCTGGTCAGCTTCGGAAACGCTTCCCACAAGATACGAAGCGGTGAAGAATACAGAAACAAAACGATGTCATAGTGTAGATCTGCTCCCAGTGTAAATCTGGAGTAACGTCTTGTCTACAGTGGAACCTCGTCATACGAACGCCCCACCTTAAGAGTTTCCAACTTAAGAACTATAATTTTTCAAGAAATTTGCCTCGCCATATGAAGCATTTTTAGCAAATGCAACGGCTAAGTCACGCATACGTCCAGGAGCAGTTAAAAACTTGTTTGCGTCAGTGCAAAGCCATGCATGCAAATTTATGTATTTTTTGTTTTTTGTTTTTTTTGCATTTTGTGCAAGGTTTAGTGAACACACAGCACCATGGGTAACAAGAATGTTATCAAGCACGGAGGCCAAGAGGAATCATAAATCATGTTTAAGTGACGTTTAATGTCTATTTATTTATTGGTTTTACACACGTGGACAAAATTGTTGGTACCCTTCGGTCAATGAAAGAAAAACTCACAATGGTCACAGAAATAACTTTAATCTGACAAAAGTAATAATAAATAAGAATTCTATGAATGTTAACCAATGAAAGTCAGACATTGCTTTTCAACCATGCTTCAACGGAATTATAAAAAGAAATGAACTCATGGAACAGGCCTGGACAAAAATGATGGTACCCCTAACTTAATAGTTTGTAGCACAACCTTTTGAGGCAATCAAACGATTCCTGTAACTGTCAATGAGACTTCTGCACCTCTCTGCAGGTATTTTGGTCCACTCCTCATGAGCAAGCTGCTCCAGTTGTTTCCGGTTTGAAGGGTGCCTTTTCCAGACAGCATGTTTCAGCTCCTTCCAAAGATGCTCAATAGGATTGAGGTCAGGGCTCATAGAAGGCCACTTTAGAATAGTCCAATGTTTTCCTCTTAGCCATTCTTGGGTGTTTTTAGCTGTGTGTTTTGGGTCATTGTCCTGTTGCAAGACCCATGACCTGCGACTGAGACCCAGCTTTCTGACACTGGCCAGCACATTTCTCTCTAGAATCCCTTGATAGTCTTGAGATTTCATTGTACCCTGCACAGATTCAAGACACCCTGTGCCAGATGCAGCAAAGCAGCCCCAGAACATAACAGAGCCTCCTCCATGTTTCACAGTAGGGACAGTGTTCTTTTCTTCATATGCTTCATTTTTCCATCTGTGAACATAGAGCTGATGTGCCTTGGCAAAAAGTTCCATTTTTGTCTCATCTGTCCATAGGACATTCTCCCAGAAGCTTTGTGGCTTGTCAACATGTAGTTTGGCATATTCCAGTCTGGCTTTTTTATGATTTGTTTTCAACAATGGTGTCCTCCTTGGTCGTCTCCCATGTAGTCCACTTTGGCTCAAACAACGACGGATGGTGCGATCCGACACTGATGTTCCTTGAGCATGAAGTTCACCTTGGATCTCTTTAGAAGTCTTTCTGGGCTCTTTTGTTACCATTCGGATTATCCGTCTCTTTGATGTGTCATCAATTTTCCTCCTGCGGCCACGTCCAGGGAGGTTGGCTACTGTCCAATTTTCTTTCGAATCTCCTGAGACAACTCTTTCCTTCGCTTCCTCTGGTCCATGTTGAGTGTGGTACATACCATGTCACCAAACAACACAGTGACTACCTGGAGCCCTATATATCAAATTCAAATTTTATTCAAATTCAAATTTTATTTGTCACAAACACAATCCTACACAGTACGATATGCAGTGAAATGCATATTATTATATAGGCCCACTGATAAGATTGTAGACACCTGTGATGCTAATTAGTGGACACACCTTGAATTAACATGTCCCCTTGGTCACATTATTTTCAGTATTTTCTAAGGGTACCATCATTTTTGTCCAGGCCTGTTCCATGAGTTTATTTTTTAAAATAATTCTGTTGAAGCATGGTTGAAAAGCAATGTCTGACTTTCATTAGTTAACATTCATAGAATTTTTTTAAATTATTACTTTTGTCAGAATAAAAAAATTAAGTTATTTATGTGACCATTGTGAGTTTTTCTTTCATTGACCGAAGGGTACCAACAATTTTGTCCACGTGTGTGCAAATATATGATTATAGTGTTGGAAATTGGTGATTTTGGTGATATTTTTGGGTGGCTGGAACGGATTATCTGTATTTACATTATTTCTTATTTCATAATACGAAATTTCTCCTTAACGTTTTCTCCACTTTGTTAGTCCACATTTATAAGATGGGCAAATCTCTTCCTAGTGCACATGTGTCAATCAGTCTCAAGTTTGGAAGTCTTGTCGTTGTTATAATGGTCATCGTTTCTTTTTCTTCCTCTTCCGACTTGTTGGAGAAAACAACAAAATGACGACTACTGCCACCATCTGTCTGGTCACTGATATAGCATCCATCCAACCATCTAGGAACCTCTGTAGTCCCACTAGGGACCCTGGAGGACAATAGCGACCATTGTATTTATTCCCATTTTACGACCTTGGTAGGACCTCTGGTCAACATTCACACAACATACTCACATACTCACATTTCTCAAAAGTATTGACACCCCTATGATAATTTTAATAAAAAATTAAAATGTTTCAGTTATTCATTTATTTACTTACTTTTGGTCAACAGGCTGTTGAATTTAGTCTTGTTGTGTTCCTCATGGTACACTACTACTGCTACTGTTACTACACATTACCGTAGAGTAGTTAAGGAAAAAAAAAAAAAAAAAACACAGAAAGAATCACTGCATGTGTTATTCATTTTAAATCAAATTTTTTCACACATTTTTTTCTAAAGAGTGCCATTACTTCCCATAACGTACATAACTTTCAGTAATTTATTGCTTTCCAGCAGGTCAGATATGTCTTTCCTTGTCCAACAGGTTTGGCCGATCGGATGCCGGATCCGCTGACATTCGATCAAAATATGTTGGTCAGAAATGTAAGTTATGCGCCGCAGGCCCGTCTGCTCGCTTATCGCCGCTCGGAGTTTCTCCAGCACATTTCTCCCGCCGAGCCTGGATAACTGCACACATGTGGTATGTAGGGGATGTAGAACTCATGAGAAATCTGGATTTGGTAGCGTCTTCAGCTCAGCAGATGTTCTTCAGACGACAAGACGTGGAGCCATGCTGGATTCCAGAGACGTCCTGTTTAACGTTTCTATTTAGATCCAGGAAACGGCAGCAGCTTTAGAAATAGATACCGTATAAGGCTGAGACGCAGCGCTGTGCAATTTTGGTCTTCTGATCAAATCAGAGCAGAAAAAGTGACATTTTCCCTGGATGCTTTGCGGAAGAAATAAAAACATGGTGATTTAAGCAACAACAGAGAAGGAGCTCCAGGGGGATTCGTTCAACTCCGTCCTTACAACTCGTACGCACGTGACAGAGGAACAAACTGAGCTAGCAATCTGAGTCATCATTTTTATTACTCTTGTACAATCTAAAGTTGCTTTGCATAAGTATACGCCCCCCTGCCTCTTTTCCGCATTGTGTATTGGATCTAAAATGAATATAGTTTCCGTTATATTTATGGCGTTTGGCAGACGCCCTTATCAAGAGCAACTTACATTTTGATCTCATTATACATCTGAGCAGGTAAGGGTTAAGGGCCTCGCGCAAGGGCTTAACAGGGGCAATTTGCTGGTGGTGGGGTTTAAACCTGTGACCTTCCAGACTATAGTCCAATGTCTTAACCACTGAGCAAGGGAGTGTGTATCGTGAAACTACGTGAAATGCCTCATAATATTTAAGTGGAGGTCACTACAAAAATATGAAATATGAATACTATATGATATAAAACGATATATGATGCGTAAGTATTCACCCTTTTGCAATTATTGACTTCATTCCTGGTGCAAATGTTCCTATGAATATTATGGATCCTCAAATTTACGATTATTGTTTGTTTTTTGACAGAATGAACGACTTTGATGACTTTGATGAGCTTCTCCTCCGTATCGACTAGCAAACATGAATAAGCCGCTATACTGTTTTACGATACAGATTTTTCATCATCATACATGTTCGCCATTACAAAGTTCATTTTAACAAAATAATTTGGAGAAAAAACATTCTCTCCGGGAGTGTGAGGTTAGATCTCTCATTCGTTCTACTGAGGAATGCTTCATATCTTAAAAAAAAAAAAAAAAAAACTTAGCTGTACATCTACAGACCTCCAGCAGCTCGATATGAGTTCTATAAACACACACACACGGCCCTCATGCCCCTCTATAAACCGTGACTCTGTTAAATGAAACATCGACCCGACACCTGACACCCGGCACCGCCCCGGATAAACCGAGCGCTCGGTCCCGGTGTCTGATCGGCCAAAATCAACAATGAAGCATCGTTCCTGAGCTCTGATCTCATTTACAAGATGAAGCAACACAAGAGAGACGGAGCTGGAGACGGATCTCCTGTGGGATTCGCTCGACTTCATCACCAGCTCGAACATGTGACGGCCGGACGGATCGCTCATATTCCTTCCGTGAGTTTGGCTCATCATTTTTATTAGAGGTTCTCTTTTTTTAGTTTGTCCTTCGTACATCTAAAGTAACTTTGCATAAGTATTCACCCCCTGTGTCTTTTAAGTATTGTGTAGTGGAGCTGAAATAGGGACTGTGTATTGTCAATCTGTGCCTCAGTGTGTGTGTGTGTGTGTGTGTGTGTGTGTGTGTGTGTGTGGAGTTGTCACCACAAGTGTTGACCCAATAAATTACCTTCTCTTATAGAAATGTCATTGATCTCAGTATTAATTCACTTGTTCCTGGAAGAAAAAAATCATGAAGATGCAAGAGCTAGAAAACAAGTCTGGAACAGTCTGGATCTACTGTAATTGATGCAGCACAGCAAGTAGGAAGCAGGTTGTTTACTGACGAGCTGGAGAGCGCTACTGAGCTACTGAGCGCTAATGATTGTCTGCAGGCAGCAGTGAAGCACGGTGGAGGGTCCCAGCGTGGTTTGTGTCAGGATTAATGTTGTCCTCAACAAGTGTTGGGGGACGTTACTTTTTTAAAGTAAATAATGACATTACAAAATTACTGTCTTCAAAAAGTGATCAGTTACATTACAGTGTTACTTTCTGATAAGAGTAACTAGTGCGAGTACTTCTCCATTGCAGAAAATGAAAACTCCTTTGTGCTTCCTCACGCATGTTGTTTTAGTCGAGACCGTTATAATTATTCTACCATCATCACTCAGCGAAGTTTCACTGGCTGTAATCACGGCTCTACAGCCAATCAGGGGCGTCTGTGAGCTCGCGCGAGTGGAGGGAGCGGATAGCGCTGTCCTCCGAGTGTGTCACTCCGCCCCCAACGGACCGCTGCGTGAGAGAACAGTTCAAAAAGATGCGGTCGGCTGGCATCATGTGGTCCGGAGGAAAGACGTGATAGTCTTCGGCCCTCCCGGCTGAGTGGTAGTAGCCGCCTTAATGTGGGAGCCCCCTAGTGACGGGGAGGAATTGGACACGACTAAATTAGGGAGAAAATCGGGGAAAAAATCACACAAAACTTCTATTTTTGAAAGCATTCTCATTTTACAGTGTTTTTCCCCCACCTGCAAAAAACTTTTTTCTGTACGTTTTATTCTATGCAGGTTTAGTGACTCGGTACCAGTGACTTCGAAAGCTACACAAAGTAAATACGTAAACAGCTGTTTATGATCCTACAAATACCTTGTATTGTATGCTGTTAATCATACTTGAAGTATGTAGAAGAGTGTGTATGTGTGTGTGTGTGTGTGAGAGAGGGAGAGAGATCGAGCACTAATATAAGCCATAAAAACGTTCCATGCTAAACAGCTGTGCTTTAGGTTACTCATTTCTCCCCAATACTCACTTTAGCGTTGTGATCTCTGGCACGCTAATGTGCGCGGCGGTTACATTATGCATGCTTTATGAAGCGGGAGGGGTGTGCTCGCACAATCGTTTGAATGCAGTTTATTATACACGCTTATTATACTGGAAATAAACATGATAGAGTCCCAGCACCAGCAAGACAGACAGATCCATCAACAAAACCTAACAAGTGGTGTTCGTTCATTTGTTCATTTATCGCTTAGCTACTTAGCCAATGATAAATGTTACAAATCTTGAACAAGACCTATGATAAATATTAACTTAACCAGTTACAGTATAAGAATAGTTATGAGTTTTGGATGTAGTCCAGTGTATAAAATCATGCACATACAGGTCCAGAGTTTCAGCTCATGTTCACATCAAGCATCTCCGTGACTCCTGTTTTTTGGTGCCAGTTTGAATATTTCAGCAGCTGCTGATCTCCTGGGATCTTTCGCACACACACACACACACACACACACACACGCACAACAGCCTCCAGAGTTTGAACAGAATGTAATGCAGTCACAGACCGCTCAGAGTGCCCATGCTGGCCCGGGGACACCACTGACAGCTTCCACCATGGCCACGTGAGCGTCTCTGTTTCAAGGTGTTGCTTCTGATGGAACCGTGTTGCTAAGGTAACGTTACAGTACACGTTATTAGCTACACTAATGTAATCAGTTAATTAAGGGATTTTCAAGGAACGAGACAACACGAGCGGTGCTATCGTTGGAAATAAACAAAACATCTCGGAGTGGAGTATTTTAGCAATATCGCACTCGACGGCGTGCCGTTGTACTGAATATCAGCGCCGCTGCGATGCGGTACGGAAGATATCGCGGTGATATTCAGATGGTTCAGAGGCGACTCGGAAAGACTTTAAAGCAGTTACTAAGGAGACAGCATGTTGTTTAAGATGACATAACGTTATCAGTTCTGTGACTGGTTGTGAACGTGCAGCAGCTGCTCTCTCCTCAGTACTGCGGATCGTGCAGACCTACAGTACTTCGACTCATGGTGCGAGCGACAGTTAGTGTAATTAACCGCTGTACAACACCTGGGACTCACCATTTGTGGAACATCCAATCAGATTAATCAGTCGGAACTGGCTGTCGTTTATATTAACCCTTATACCACGACGATTATATAAAAAAAAAAATTTATTTATTGTTGGAGTAACAAGTTCATTCCTTTTCGCACTAACACCATAGCAGCTTCAAAATGCCATTATCTCAGCAGCCTCTCTTTATTCTCCTATGATAAAAAAAAAATAATGATGTCACCAAACTAACAGCTTCACCTTTGACTGTTATAAAGCTCCGACACGGGAGACTCCTTCCATACTGTAA
>CM059213.1:3139855-3267355 GCA_030347435.1 Clarias fuscus | reverse complement strand
ATCTGTATTGAAGATAATTTACATTGCTAAGATATCTGGGTTTTTTTTTTTTTTTTGCAGTGAAATGTCCTCAACATACGGGTAAAATCAAGACCAGATGAAAAAAGGAAGAAATTGAATAAGAATAAGAAAAAACTCCACTGACTGGAGCTGTTCCTTATACACAAACAGTTTGCATCACATTCTCGCCTTAGATCCTGGTTTCAGCTAATTTTCTTGCAGGACCCACATTCAATTTGTGCCGATGAAAATAAATCCTGTTAGCATAGCGTGACAGGCTAATGAATATCTGATGGCGTAGCATTCCGTCCAGCCTTTTCATCGCTCTGTGCTAGCGCTACACTCATTGTACCGTGCTGACATCTCAGGGATGGACAGCACTGATGAGTCTTTTTTTTGGGGGGGGTCAGTAATATGAAACAGCATTTAGAGTTATGCATATTGTGCATCCATTTTTGCTCTGGAGTGACAGATACTTCCTCTCTTTCTATCTCTATCTGTTTTTTTTAGTTTTAGGACTTTGATGAGAAGCCCATGCCCTTGAGCCATGCCAAATCCGAGCGACGGCGCTCCCTGCGATCGGAGCGGTACCTCCACGCTGTGGTCGTTCTCTGTGAGTCAAGGGCTTCACCTTCGCACGTCAGACCAGGAGAGAGGGTCAAGACCCAAAGGGATGAGGAAATACGACTTCAGGTTGCTGACCCCTTCCACTCTCGGCTCCTTTCAGAGAAGAGGCCTTGCGGGGTCAGTAATGCTGTCATCGGGTGCTCAGACCAATGGGTCGCTCATGGGTAAGAACACAGGTGTGAGTACAGGAAACGTCCAGAAGCTGCGGTTTTGGTAGATTCCTGCTTTTCCACTGTATGGTAAAGAAACAAGACAAACTCTTTTGTTCGGTCCTTTATTTTTGTCCTGTATTTGATGGAACCAACTGTGCTACTTGAGTGTTCTTGAGTCAAAGAACCGCCATCTTGAAGATTTGCTTGTTAGATAGATTTATATTCAGTGTTGCAGAACAACACAACAGTTTTTTTTTCCTTTTTCTGGCTATCTCTCCTTGTGGTTGCTTCCAAAGACACCACTGTCATATCCAAGACAAGCCGACAACAGGGGGCCGAGTTACGAGCAGTTCTTAATGTGGGTCGAGACTTAATGTGGGTCAAGATCGAATCGAATCCAAGTGAAAGTCAGCCCCAAAACCATTAAATACGCTTCAAGGTTAAGTCATTACCTTGTTGCTTTCTAGAAGAAAGACATCAATCTTCATTTGTTTGAGAAGGAAAAGCCTGAACAAACATCAAAATTTTAGCCAAGATCGTATTTAGCGAGACCAACGGCCAGGACTGAGACTAATCCGAGTAATACTTCAGTTTTATCAATATCACCCAAAAGCCCTATTTGGACTGGATTAGTTTTTCATGAGTCATGCGGTTCATACCCTCTGGGATTTAATTAACTTTATTTAACAGTCAGGTAATATTTATGAATGTTTACCTAACACAAAGCGAGCTGTGGAAATAATACCAGGAAGTATTTTTATCTCATTCAAATGAATATTTCCAGTAAAAATTTCGTTACGTCATACAGGAGATTATGTATTGCATTTTTTTCTTCGAGGCACAGCACATGCAGTCAAGTAGTTTGGCGTAGTGGTTAGCATTGTCGCCTTGCACCTGCAGGGTCCGGGTTCGATTCCCGCCTTGGAGTCTGTGTGCATGTCCGGGTTTGCATGTTCTCCCAGTGCTTGGTGGGTTTCTCCGGGTACTCTAGTTTCCTCCCACAGTCCAAGGAGATGCGGATTAGGTGGCTAATTGGTGTTTTAAAATTGCCCATAGTGTGTGTGTAGGAGTAGGACACCGGAGGTCCTACCACAGTCGTACAAATAGGAATAAATACAATGGCCATTATTGACCTCCATGGTCCCTAGTTGGACTACAGAAGTTCCTAGACGGAAGGATGGATCAAGTAGATTACTGCGTGCCGAGTACAGGCAAAGCCTACAGATTTGCTATGGTCAAGTGACAGCTTGAATGGCCTACACCAAGCGCATTTCACAATGCACAACTTTATGCAACCTGGAGGCACAGTGGTGTAGTGGTTAGCACTGTCGTCTTGCACCTCCAGGGGCCTCCCAAAATCTTGCAGATTAGGCTAATTGGTGTTCCCAAATCGCCTGTAGTGTGTTAATGAGTGTGTGTGTGCCCTACGATGGATTGGCACCCTGTCCAGGGTGTACCCTGCCTGGGATAGGCTCCCTTGCGACCCTGAATACAGGATAAACAGCAAAGATGAGATGAGTGAGTGAGTGAGTTTATGCAACCTTTCATGTCGGTTAAATGTCGGTCATTAAACATGATGACCATGTGTGTTATATTTTCTGATATTCCCTAACAACACCATCTGCTCTCTTACCTTCTGCACCAGCATGCGGGAAGCGGTGCCTGCTCTCCCTGAGACCCGAGCGCTGCGGCGGCAAAGATGAAAACGAGAAATCCAAAGAAGCCGAGGAGAGAGAAAGAGAAGGAAGCACGTCTAACGGAGTCGAGGACGAACCCAGGACAGCAGGACAGGGGAAAAAGAGAGCGCAGAGTGGCGTAGTGAGGTCGAGAGTCACGGTGACGCCGGATACTCGACCCTCCACCGCTCCGGCACACACTCGGGCAGGACGGAGTGACCTTATTCCACTCACACCAGGTACTCCTGGAACTTCAGGGTCACTAATTACGCTGTTGTTTATACGGGTCGTACTGCTCCAGGAGGTCGGCAAGTGATACACAGAATAAAAGATTACAAAAACATTAGTCATTATTAAACACTTCAGCTTGGTATGCTTAAAAGGCAAAACAACCAAAAACATGGGGAATCCTAATGTTTGTTTCTGAAGTATGTAAACAAGTCCGCTATTTGATCCTGGACCGACTCTAAGAGCCGTCCCGATAAATAATTTACCCCTGAGTGCCTCGGACTGCTGGGCAGCTCTGGAATCAGGAAGTAACAAGTCAGCACGGTTAATGGGCCAGTAGCTGCAGGGGTCAGACATGCTCCCCATGATCCCCTTCCCCCGGTCAGTCCAGAGGTCACACGTGACACTTAATGTGAGGATGAAGTGGTCAGGTGAAGTGCTAACATCGAGCATTATGGTTAGTTGTGTTTAAGACTACTACATCAGATAATAATAATAATAATAATAATAATAATAATAATAATAGCTAAATAATTATACCTTTCCAAAGCTGCATTAATCGATACAAAGAGCCCATGATGCAGTGTACAGAAATTCATCACATTTACAAATAGGATTTTTTAAATACAGTTGCAAAAACGGTTATCACTTAAATTAAAATAGTTAAAACTAAATTAAAACTAAAAATGCCATGATGTTTCACTGTAGACATGTATATGGCCAAGCACAGAAAACAATGTTTAAACAGGCAATAATGCAATAATGCAGCTCGTCCAATGCAGTGAGTCGAGGACTATGGACGGCCCTTCAGAAGATGCCAGTTTATCCAAACAGATGGTTTTCCTTTATTGAAATTCACAGATTTACTTTAGATCACTTTCTTACCCATCATTTGATGATCTGATTAAATGAACATATAAATTAATATAAATTTCACCAAGGCGCAGCGATCCATCAGTAATTATCCAGGCTAAGAACATTTCCACAGACGCCTCATTTCTTGTGTACATGATTTTGCGATCAGTTTACAAAATGTTTCATTTATAATCATGGTGATACATGAATATTTTACTGATTCATAACAAGTTAACACAGGTCTCTCAAAGTGTGTGTTAATGCTCGAGCTCCCTCAGATAATGCGTTCGTTTTTTGTTTTTTTTAACTTTATATAGTGGAACCTTGGATTACATGCATAATTCGTTCAGGAAGCGGGCTTGTATTCCAAAACACTCGTAAACCAAATCTAAATTTCCCATAAGAAATAATGAAACTCAAATTATTCGTTCCACAGCCCAAAAAAATAAATACATAAAAATAATTGATACAATATATAAAGTATAATATATATATATATGCACTTTACCTTAAAAAAAAAAAAATCCAGACAGATAAGTGTTTCCGTTTGTGTGGGCAGGCGCCGTGTATTTGTGTGTGTGTGTGTGTGTGTGTGTGTGTGTGTGTGTGTGTGGAATTAAGAGTTTCTTCTTACTTTTTAAGTGGTTGTTCGCACACTCGAGACCTGTCTGAACATCTAAACATGACTAAAGAAGTCAAATTAATTTTCATAATAGGTGCCCTTTAAATGAACGAAGAAAGGGTTAATTGATAGGAATTCGAGGATGAGTACCGTGTGTGCAGCTCAGTGTGTTTTTTGGCCAGTTCTCACTACGGGAAGTTGTGACTTGTTAGTTATCACAGGTGCCATCTTTACGGCCGCTCAGATCCTCCCTTTATAGGAATAACGAGCTTCAGGATCATTATCACCAACCCGGGAAGCCTTTAAAGGGAGATCGGAGACTCAGTTAACACCGAAGCTTTAAATAAGTAATCGTAAAAATTTTATAAACGGATAAATCTATAAATATTACAATTAATCAGAAGTTTCTGAATGGCAGTACTATGATCTAATATGTATATACTGTATATTTTAAAGCTTGTTACTTAGCGACTACTATACGAAAGCATGGTACTGTACATTTGTGTGTGTGTGTGTGTGTGTGTGTGACTCCAGATTGCAGGATGTTGTGGAGAACCAGTGAAAATGGACACGCTCTGGATTCCACCTCAAACGGAAATCCTGTCCTTCACCTCTATCTGCCCAGCTATCACGCTGCCCCGAGGTTAGTGTTCACGTTCCCACCACAGCGCCCCTCAGGTCAGGATGAGAGCAGAGTAAATTTGACCAATGTTCTCACCCTGATACGTTCTCTTTTCGCAATAAGAGCTTGTTCATATGAACATGTGTCTGTTAAAATAGCAATTGTTATTCTCATATAATCGTCAAACAGATAATTGCTTGCTGTATGGAGAGTTGAATAGAGCATGTACAGTATGGAGGGAGTCTCCAGTGTCAGTGCCTTTTGTGCCTAACAGTCTGAGGTGAAGCTGTAACCTTTTTTTAAAAAATTTTTTTTTTTTTAAAGTTTTGCGCCCTCTTCAGGACAGAGGAGGTTTCATCTTATTAGCTTCAAAAGAGAAAAGAAGGAGACGCTGGTCAGGGAATGAGTGTTTATAGCGGCTGATGTCACACGACTGTAAACGGACATTTCAAATTCTCCTAATTTTAGTATCATCATTTATGATTTTTTGCAGACACATTTCTTCCACAAATGGTCAGTCCAGGTGTTGACGATGTGTTAAACGATTCTTAGCCCAGTTGCAGTCATGTTACATCTCCTTAGTAGTTTTCTTTGCTTGATGCAGCCCAGTAATTGAAATGCTGTTTATATTTCGTCCAGGCGGTGTATAATGCAGCGTGGAAAGCTAATTGTAACGAAATGAATCTGCAGGTCGGTTAGCTAACATACATCCGCTGGTTACATGACAACAAAATTAACATTGAAATGTGGCAAGATTCCCAACAAGGAGACCCGAACTCAATTCTGCCTTACGATTTATCTACAATAGATGGAACTATTTACGCTGTAATTCTACATGTTCACTACAGTTTTAGTCCGCGCGCATATTTCCTCTTCATAATCTCGTACAACCTTCACAGCAGCAAATACTATTTTATTTTGTGACTTTGCTATAATGAGCGTTCAAACTCTTCAACACCGACACAAAAAGCAGGATTTGGAAATAAACTACAACACTGCTTGTTTTTACTGAAGTTTGAGTTGGTTGACTTTGACATCCAGTTCATTTTCTGCCAACTTGAGAAACGATTATAAATAACTCGAGATGAAAGACGCATTCAGAATGAATTTAACTTGCAGTCTGGCTAACAGGCTCATACCGACTCGCTATGTGATGACACTAGCGAAGAATGAAAACAGGTTCAAACTTAGCGGCGCGGTGCTTGTTTAAGCGTGCCGATGAAAACCTCAAGATTTTTCAAGAACGAATTGTTTACAAGTCGTCCATCACTAAGTGGCCTTGCGCTTAAAATCTGTGCTACCATGGCGGGATTTCTCACTGCCCAGGGTCCGTAAGTAATGACTGTTGCGAAGCAGCTGGTGTATTTATCTTCGGGGCGGGGGTAAGCACATGGCATTGTGGGAACTCCTTCGAAGGCTGCAGTGGGGATATCCGGTGACATCTCATCTCATCTCATCTCATCATCTGTCCGAAATCCCTCCAGCGCGGAGACGGACATCCAGCTGGCCTGGAAATCATGTTAGACTCGACACGACTGCATCACCCCAGAGGCCATAACATCATCGCGGCCGTGTCGGTGCTACGAGTTCAGTTTTTATTACTGTTCAAATATCCAGGAATTTGGAGAGAAGCAGGTGTCTCGGGGTTGCGCAGAGGAACAGCAGAACCTGATACGTGGACAAACTTTTAGTGTCATTTGTCTTAATTAAATAATTAGTTGTAACAGTTTAGAGGAAAAATCAATACATTCTCAGAGCGTTCCCCGAAGGTCAAATGTAACGGATCGGTCATGACATGATTCATGTCTCAGGTTAGTTTCCATGGTTGCAAAATATACAGAAATATGATACTTAAAGGAAAGTGTGGGGTCCTGTGCGCAAGTCCAACACGGTTAAATGTGACGCATTAAAGGTACCTTCGAGTGAAAGTTAAAAATACTGTTATTAAATGTAAGAAAGTCATTAAATGTATAAAATTCACACAATTCAGTCAACATGAACATTTAGGCGAGTTAAGGTCATCATTAGGAGGCAGAGCTAAAGCTGTTTTACAAAGTCAATTCGAGCTGAGGACGGGGTTTGTGTACATCCTGTATATTATTTAACAAGTTACTTCATGCAAAATCAGATTGAAGTTAGTCTGAGTTAATGTTTGTAACTAAAACTTTAGCAATAAAAAAAAAAATCAAACCAAGTTTATGGTTAGGAGGCTGAGTTAAGGTTCATAAATTAAAGGGGTCTCATGCAAAATTAGCACTTTGCGTAACTGTTTGCTAAAGTTTTTTTAACAAATGCCTCAAAATTTATATTTAGACTTTCAACAACTGTACCAAAAAATGGAGCGCTCTGACGAGGGATCAAATTTCAGTCTTTGAGCAGCTGTGGTGCAACGTTTGGTCACAGAGTCGATATTCTCCAGTCATGTACTCAGTAGGAATCTCTAGATTCTGGAAATAATTCCAGGCTTCACTCTCGGAAGTCTCTGGAGAGCAGGCCAGAAGTAGGCGCTCTTCAACAGGGACCTTTGAGGTTTATACACAATGATTGGAGGATGTTTCTAGAATCCACATGACGGTGAACTACTTTGAAAAAGAAACGCTACGAATAGAGATGTAAAGGCTTGAGATTGAAATGAAATAATCAGTTATAATTATAATGCTGTTTCCCGACAGGAAAGAAGCGGATGAGGCGTTGGATGTCGGTGCAGACGGACAGGATGGAAGAATCGGAGAGATTCAGACTCAAGAACATCTTGAAGTGCTGAATGATGAGGATAGAAACCGTGACGTTGCTGGAGGAAGCAGGCCACCTGATGTCGTGGAAGACATCGCTGCAATTAAGGCGGTAAGCGGGCAAATGGGTAAGATGGAAGAAGATGACAAAGATAGCGAGAGATCACAACGAGGAGGCCAGAACGACGATGACCAACACGGTGTAGGAGAAAATAGTTCTGACATTGTTCAGGAACCCAGCGAGGAACGAAGCACTGTAGAAGAAGAGGCGCGTTCTGGAAAGGCTGATGGTTCATCTCAACCCATGGGAGCAGGACATGAGTATGTTTTAGCGGAAATACAGAAAGCTACAAAGCTAAAATCTGGAGCCGCTCATGTCAGGAAATCAGAGACCCATAGCACGAGGAGGCTGACTCTCCCAGCACCGGTTTTATTGTTCCCAGGCAAACTCGCACGCACACACTCTTCTCCCGCGCCATCTGTGCCGCCATCGTTTTACAGCTCCTCGCTCGGCCATCACATCAGAACGGCCCACACGCCTGAAGGGCACCGGGCCAAAACGCGGCCAACTGGAGTCGGCTTCGACAAAAGAGCCGCAAGACCTGAGACTCGACGACCCCCGAGCTTGGACAGGACAGGAAGTTGGCACGTCTTGAAAAAGGAGCCCAGAGGAATAACCGGCCGCCGCACGAAAATAATGAGCTCCGAGTGGTGGGGGGCTCTGCCTTGTAAAACCAAAACCACCAAGACGTTCGAGTGGGGGCCTCGGGGGCCTCGGGAGACCAAGAGCGTGTGTGAGCTCCACGTCCGAACCAGCAGGTGGAGGGGTTCGGAATGATCCAGAGGCTCGGGGGCAACATGGACTCATATTCTCTGGACTATTTCTCTTCTTAAACAGAAAACGTTTAGCTTAACCGTAATCATTGTGTGGTTGTTTATTAGTGTGTTTATGGTATATGAGTTGATGCAACATTTATTTAAAGGCTTGTTAAATAGCATGTTAATTAAAGGCTTGACTGTCAACAAATAGGTGTAGGGTTGCCAGTTTTGGGATTTTTTAAAAACTTACAAGCTTGACGAAAAAGAAAAAACTATTTTGGAGCTGAGTTTGAAATAACAGATGTTTTTTTTAAGCAAATTATTTACAAATAAATCAAAGCAATGATGCATTTCTGTGGCAAAGATTAAGATTAGGAAAGGGAAGTGAGGATTATAAATGTTTCTTATAGTTAGTTGTGATAGTAGTTGATGATAAAAATTCATACAGGAGATTCCGGGAATGGGAAATGTGTGCGCACCGCAGTGACCCCGCCTCCCATACTGAGAGAATGAAAAAGAAACAAAAACAAAACATGTTTCTCTTTAACACTGCATAAAATTTTGCATGACTTTCAGGTCTTTTTGTGGTGTTGTAGATGTGATAGAAATTTGGATGAAACCTGGCAACCCTGAAATATTGGTGTCAATTTCTATATGTAGTAAAATATCATTTCCGTGAGACATGCAGCTTTAAGACAACAGTCGAGCGGATGGAGGTTTATCTTGTACATTACACTGAAAATCCCACAGGAGCACTAGCTGAAATGAAGGTTGTAGAAAACTGAAGTGAGCGAATGAAAGAAAAGAGAATTACACAGTGAAATGGCTTGTAGGACTTTTCCCAGAAGAGAATAAAGTAAGATAAAAACCAGCAGTAAATTACTGTATATGTTATATGAAGTATGAACACTATGGACACTGATATGAAATGAGGCAACACCTTTTAATTTCTTTTCCACACAGTTGATAAATTGTCTATTAAACTGAATAAAACTTATGGCCATGGAACAGAAGTGGTGCACTTGGTGTGTAGAGTGATATCTACAGTATGTGACATGATGCTTTTAAATGACTTCACATTACAAAGCTAGTGTCAGGAACGGGCAAATTATAAACCCCGATCTCCCAAAGGTTCCCAACTGCAAGTCAGTTTCTTTCACGAAGTTGCTTCACTACTGAGACTACGGTGGCCAAGAAGTGCAAAACAAAATAACAAAACCGAAAACTAAATAACAAATTCAAAAATAAAATAACAAATTCAAAAACAAAATAGAAAACAAAATAGAATACAAAAACGAAAAACAAAATAACAAATTCAAAAACAAAATAGAAAACAAAATAGAATACAAAAACGAAAAACAAAATAACAAATTCAAAAACAAAATAACAAATTCAAAAACAAAATAACAAATTCAAAAACAAAATAGAAAACAAAATAGAATACAAAAACGAAAAACAAAATAACAAATTCAAAAACAAAATAACAAATTCAAAAATAAAATAACAAATTCAAAAACAAAATAGAAAACAAAATAGAATACAAAAACGAAAAACAAAATAACAAATTCAAAAACAAAATAACAAATTCAAAAACAAAATAACAAATTCAAAAACAAAATAGAAAACAAAATAGAATACAAAAACGAAAAACAAAATAACAAATTCAAAAACAAAATAACAAATTCAAAAACAAAATAACAAATTCAAAAACAAAATAGAAAACAAAATAGAATACAAAAACGAAAAACAAAATAACAAATTCAAAAACAAAATAACAAATTCAAAAATAAAATAACAAATTCAAAAACAAAATAGAAAACAAAATAGAATACAAAAACGAAAAACAAAATAACAAATTCAAAAACAAAATAACAAATTCAAAAACAAAATAGAAAACAAAATAGAATACAAAAACGAAAAACAAAATAACAAATTCAAAAACAAAATAAGAAATTCAAAAACAAAATAACAAATTCAAAAACAAAATAGAAAACAAAATAGAATACAAAAACGAAAAACAAAATAACAAATTCAAAAACAAAATAACAAATTCAAAAACAAAATAACAAATTCAAAAACAAAATAGAAAACAAAATAGAATACAAAACCGAAAAACAAAATAACAAATTCAAAAACTAAATAGAATACAAAATAACAAAACCGAAAACAAAATAACAAATATAAAAACAAAATAAAATACAAAAGAACAAAACTGAAAACAAAATAACAAATTAAAAAACAAATAACAAAACCGAAAACAGTCAAACAATACCAAAAACAAAAAATAACAAATCAGTAAACACAACGACATATCCAGAAACAAAATACTAAACGAGAAAACACAACAATTCAGTTCAATTGGAAGAGGTAGAGTAGGTATTGTTTGCTTCTTGCATATTTTGAGTGACAGGTGTCTCATCCAATCAGCAGAATTCAAGAATCAACAAAAAGGTAGGTGTTGTTTTGCCAATGAAATTCTTAAGAATTTCATACCGCTGATTGGACGAGACATCTGCCTCTGGTATGTCATGAGTGACAGATGTCTCATCCAATCAGCAGTAAGAATTTCATTTGCAAAATATACTTAGCTTTTCCGATTTTACTGAATTGTTGTTTTTTTCTCTTTTGATATTTTGTTTGTGAATATGATGTTGTGTTCCTCTGGTTCCTTTCGTTTTGTTATTTTATTTTTCGGTGTTGTTATTTTGTTTTGCACCGTATCTACAACTCATCTACATCCTCTACATCTACATCCATGGGAACAAGTTATGTTCTTAATGAAACGAGGTATTTATCATGTGTGCACAAGTTATTATGTTAAACAAACTATTAATAAAAAAAATAAATGAGAACAAATTACAGTATAATTTTCTGGCAACAAGTTATTATCTTGTGAGAACAAATTACGACATAGGAACAAGTTATTATCTCATGGGAACGAGTAATTTACTGATGTGATGTGGCGATAACTCCCAGCCGAGTTGCTGTAATGTGCAAGAGGTGTTGGTAAATGAGTGTGTGTACAGTTCACACAGACAGATGCGTCTCTTCCACAAGTCCATGATGAGACGTCCATCGATTTTCAAGGATCAGGTGTTCTAATCGTGCTGAATGTTCACAGCCGTGTGGCCTTCTTTAAATCGTTTGCGCAGTTTAAATATTTTACTGCAGCTAAGAGTCTCATCACCGTACTGTGGTTGAAGGCTTCTGTCGCTTTTATGCCTTCATCCACCTGAATTTTCATCACAAGTCCCAGTTTGACTCGAGTCAGTCTCCGCAAACGAAGCAAACGAAACAAGCAATAAAATAAATAATTGTATTGTTGTCAAGAAGAAAAATGTAAAAATTGCCTAGAGACGTGTGTAATGTGTAATGAGAGACTCGGTAACGAGACCCGTAAACACTTTACAGACGCTCTGTCAAGTCTAACGCACTGCATGCACAACTGAAACATTAAAAGATTTATATGCATTGACAGTGATAAAAGCAAACGATTTTGTTTTATGTTTTTATAAAATCGAGTGCTAGTAAACAGAGCATAGCTTTCGAGAGATGTGTAGGCAGGGTGAAGGCCAAACTCGTACTCACATTAGAGACTGAGACTCGGTCCCAATTAATCTGAAAAGTGAACGCATAAATCAACAAGTGGAGCGAATGTGCATGGACACTCTGATGAACAGATTCAGAGTTAAGAGATGGAATGATTCCATCACTCCATATGAGGAGAGAGAGAGAGAGAGAGAGAGAAGAAAGAAGGAAAGATGAAGAGAAAGAGAGAAACAGTGTGGGACAGAGATAGAATGTCAGAGAAAAAAAACAGAGAGGGAAAATACAGAGGAATAAATCTCAAGACAGACACACACACTATTAATGAGCATGTGGTTGAGTGTAATGTCCTGAAGTCCCTTCTCACACTGGGGGTAAATATTTGCCCTGATCTCACAAGATGAGGAAGAGGATGTCAGTGTGGTTCGGTGATAAAACCTGGACTCACACACACACCCACACACACACACACACACACACACACACACACACACACACACACACACACACACACACACACACACACAGATGCCTGGTTTACATTATCAGGCCAGATGTGCTTTAGGCTCACGGGTCCATATGCATATGGGTGTATACAAGTAGCGGGCGATTATGGCGCCCAGATGTTCTGTGACTTGTCCAGATGCAGCTTATTCAAACCAAAGTGAAACAGCATGGAAAGTGAACATCTAAAGAGTTTGTGTGACATGTAGGAAAGGGAGAGAGAGAGCGATGTGCACACATTATACAGTATAAGATAAGAGTCACAAATCACAGACGAAAAAAAAAAATCAAATGATTCACTGATTCACTTGGGATGTAAAGTCAGGAGAAAATAGAGCGCAACTGCAGAAAGATGTTCCTGTCTTCATTACAGCGTGAGTATTTTAAAGTATTTATGAGGAAATGAGAGAACTCAGAGAGAATAAACTACAGCTAGAATAAAAGATTAAAGGCCTCTGCTGGCACCTACAGGCTCACTGCGGCTTTACTGAGACAGGACAGGACTGACTCACTGACTATCTATCTATCTAACACATTTAACACACATGTTCATTGCATTGCTTTAAAGAAGACTTCTACAAACCAAAACAAATCAAAAAGTGTATTATTATTATTATTATTATTATTATTAAATTTAGGCTCAGTTATTCAATTTTAGGCAGTTGTAATGCATTGCTTTAACTGTTTTTCTTCTTTTTTTTTCTTTTTTACCTGGAACTACTACATAACTGATGTGTTAATTAGTTGTCTGAGTGATTAACTTATTATTGTTTATTATTAACGGCATGATTTATGTTTGTTTCATTTCGGTGTTTGTTTGTTTATTTGGCCTTTGCTCAACAATTATATTATTCATTTATATAGATTTTTTTATGATTAAAATTGGCATAATTTGCGTTTAATTTATTGCATTATATATATATTATATTATATATATATATATATATAAATATATATATAATAAAAAATATTTTAATAAAAAAAAATGTCAAAGACGACGCGTAACTTGCCCGGAACCGGAAACCGCCGCGTCAATCGTCTGACGCGTTTCCGGTTCCGGTGTGGCAGCGGCGCTGAGTGGAGATGCTCGGGCTACGAGAGAGGTAACACTAACGGTGAGCAGCGCGCGCACCTACCTGATCGAGATCAGCGCGAGACGCCCGGACTCCCTAGAGTGTGTGAGAGCCAGTTTATGAGTGTGTGACTGTGTGTGACTGTGTGTGAAAGAGAGAGAGAGAGACCGACACACACAGAGAGAGCGAGAGAGAGCGCGCGCGCCTGCCCCAGTGCGCCCCTCGCGCCGCTCGCTGGTCGTCATGGCGAAGAACACGCTGTGGTCGCGGTTCCGGGGCGTGGACATCGACCAGTACGACGAGAACCGGTTCGTGGATGAGAACGAGGAGGCCGCGGAGCAGCAGGGACCGGACGGGGCCGAGGTGGACGCGCTCATCAGGCAATATCCTTCAGTAACGCCGTCCGTGCGCGCGCTGGACCTACGTCACGCGAGTCAGAGAGAGAGAGACACAGAGCGCGCGCATGTTTGTTTGTTTATTCGCATTTATTTGCTGTAATGTTGCACCGCAGCTGCAGCTCCTGTGACCTGATAATGTTGAGTGTGTATCCTGCAGGTTAGCGCTGTCAGTCTCAGTGCCTGATCTCACTTACACTATAGCAGCTATAATCACTCTCTCCCTCTCTAGCGCTCACTTTTTTTTTACACTCTTTCCCTCTCTTTCTCCCTTCGTGTCTCTCTCTCTCTCGTCTTGTTCCTGCATGTTTTAAACATTTGACACTGGAGACTCCTTCCGTAGTTCCTGTTGTTTGTTGTGTTCTTTCTCCTTCTTCTCCACCTCTCTCAGGGAGTTTGTAGTTCTTCATGCACGTTTATCAGTGAAGAGCTTCATCATCATTTCTGCTAAAATGTCTAAGGAACGAGGATCAGCGTGAGACGCGGGTTACCATGGCGACCCTGCTGTTAAATATGGCTCTGTGTGTGTAATCAGTGAATGGTTTGCGGCGAAGGTTGGGTTGTGCGACGTGGCTCATCGCCGCTGTGACAGCACACACTCCGATGTCCCTGTTGTGAGTGTAAATACCCTCAGGTGTGCTGGGAGCAGAAATGCGGTCTGTCTGGCATGGCGTGTGTGTCAGGTTGTGTGTATGTAAAACTTCAGCATTGATCTGCAGAGTTTTACCGTTTGTAGCTCGGCGTATGTAAAGCAGATAACCTTTGCGCCGGCTTGTTTTCGTATCTTTACGAGGAACTGTTTTATTACGTTTTTTTTTTTTATGATCCTCGGGTGCGAGCGAACACGGGCGTCACCAGACCCGGATGACTCGGCGGGCCCTGAAACTCGTGATTTTAGAGATCAGAGATAATCTGTTTGGTTTTAGTTTGAAAGTAAACACGAGTTGGTAGTCGTTCGGGTTGAACAACATTCTTGCTGTCACCGTGGTGTGATGTCATTGAAAGAAGGGAGTGGGGTTACAGTATGTAAATGTTTGCTAACGGAAAAAGTGAAGCAAGCCAAGTAACACTCATTAGAAACGAAAGCTCTTGATTTTGTTTTTTGTTTTTTTTTTTGCTCCCCGTCCTGACTCAAGAGGCTAAATCAACCTTTTGTATTCATTAATATAGAAAATAATAGTCGATTCAGAAACACAAGCATTTCACTTGAGCATACATCAGCAGAAAACCGAGAGCGATGGGAATCTGTAAAGACACGGGGGAACAAGTCATTTCAGTTGTGATTCACAGTTCATGTATTGCCACAGTAACTACAAAATCGACTTGTAAAAATATATATACATTTTTAACGTTTCCGTGTGTTTGTTGAGGTGGTGTAACATTGCTGTTCCTCTATAATCCTGCAGGTGGTGCTCTAAACTATTCAGAGTTTGTTTAGTATTGTAACAAACTCTAAAGAAAATATTTATAAAAATAGTTACGCTAAAACAGAATCGCAATACAAATCGAATCGGCGCCGAAGCGTTGTGATAATATCGTGGAAAGTATTTTAGAGAATGTAGAAAGAGGATGCGGGTGAAAGTAAGTAATTTGATGGGTTTGTGAAAGGCGACAGGACTATAGGTTAAAAAAATAATAATAAATTATATACCGAGTATGTTTGCGTTTCAGGTGATAAAAAAAAAAAAAAAAAGTTGAATTTCCACTATAATCCTGCAGGTGGTGCTCTAAACTATTCACGAGTACCACATCCTATGTGGTAGGAGCAGATTATTTGATGAGACAAAAACAAATCGTGATGGAAATACAAATCGAATCAGCGCTGTGGTGATACGATCATGATAATATCGTATCAGGCGTCCCCGGTGATTCCCATCCCTAATGACTTAAATAAAAAAATTAAGGAAGATCTCTTCCAGTTTGTCTTCATGGTGGTCACGACTTGTTCGATGTGACATCATGTCACAGGTGATGTAACCTGCCGTTTCATTACACTGAGATCATGTGATTTAGGATCGAGTCCAGAAGGACAGTAAGACCTTTCCATCTGCGTGCGTTCCTTAACCGACAGCATTTCACTGGAGACATGATGACCGCCTTCCACGTGGCTCTGAAGAACCCGCCCATCAACTCTAAAAACCCCGCCGTCAAGGTAACACGCTCACGCTGCACCCCTTTATTGGCTTTATCCACCGAAACTGGTTTATCATCATCACAATCATTTTCATTCTCAGGAGTAAAAAGATCTCTGCGATAGTTGAAGATGCATTTTTTCATAAATTATTTTTAGTCAGAGTCATTTTGACTTTCACTTTGATGAACTGTTATGGGCGGAGCTTTCCCTCGTTAAACATGACCGACCGGTCCGACTCGAGCTTTTCTCAAAAAATTTACTTGAATGGTTTTTTGGAAATTTTTAGTCAAGAAGTGATTGGGTAATCTTTTTTTTTTAAATGACGTGTGGCGATCCGCACCAGACTCTGAAGCAGTGAAAAGAGGATAAGGATGAATTACAACAGCCTGGCTGATGTTACAGCTTTATGAACATGTCATTGGGTAACATGTGCGAGCGATCAGTTATATAGGACACGCTATAATATTAAACATGCATGTTAATTTAGGCCAAGTATTTTTTTTTTTTTTTTTGGTGCTCTAATATAAAATCTGTTTCTTTTTCCGAGAGCAGAAGGAGGACAGCTGTCGTGCGTACTCCGGACAGACTTCGAGTCCTATTTATTAATGAATTCTCTTGTCTCTCCCCAGGAGCGCGCCCAGGCCGTGGTGCTGCGCGTCCTCACCTCCTTTAAGAGCAGCGACATCGAGCCGGCCGTGAAGTCTCTGGATAAGAACGGCGTGGATCTGCTGATGAAGTACATCTACAGAGGGTTCGAGAAGCCCTCGGATAACAGCAGCGCCATCCTGCTACAGTGGCATGAAAAGGTGAGGAAGAGAGAGAGAGACATAGCTGTACAGTGTGGAACAGAAACGCGTCATCAGGGTCTCAGGACAGAGGCGTGCGTTAGTAATGACGTCCTGCGTATCATCATCATCTGTTTAGATTTAGTACCTACAGAGGCCACGCCTTCTCTAGGGTGATTGACAGACTCTGCCCCCTTTAAATGTGACAGACAGAAACCCCGTCCTCTTTGACTGTGATGGGTGAAATCCCGCCCTTTTTAAATCTGACGGACAGGAACCCCGTCCACTTTAAATGTAACAAAAGACGGAAAACCCACCTCCTTTAAATGTCACAGACTCCGCCTCCTTTATTCTCAGCGCACGGTTGATACCGCGATCTAGAAGACGAGTCTGCCTACTTCAACCGGAAACAACTCACACAGAGGCCACGCCTCCTTCTCTTCGACCCGATAGAAATAATTCTAATTATTAAAATTGTACATTTTTATTTCTGTTTCAATTAATGAACCATTTTGCAAATTAAACTTTTACACTGATGTTAAAGCTTTTTAATATCACTAATGTTAATACTATTAATACACTCTCTGTCTCTCTCTTCATCTCAGGCGTTTGCTGTTGGAGGTTTGGGTTCCATCGTACGAGTCCTGACGGCGAGGAAATCCGTGTGATAAATAATAAAATAAAAATAAAAAATATATATATATAATATATATATATACATGTATATATATAATAAATTTAAAGAAAATCCAGAGCCATGGGATCGATCAGTTATCTTTCTTCCCCTTAAACATGGACAGCTCACATTAAATCACATCTCACTCACACACTCGTGCACGCAACGCTGAGTGCTGTGTTTTATTTAATAACAAGATCAGAGGAGTGTGTGTGTGTGTGTTGTTGCTTGTTCGTTACCGAATCACGTTGATGTTTAGCGCCTGGTGTGTCGTGTGGATCCGAGAGGAAAGAGAAGAAGGACTCGGCGTGCGCTCCGACTTCTCATCTCTTCAGAGTTTTCATTTTGTACAGAAAGATGATTAATACATATATCTAGCGTGGTGATTAGTGTGTAGTGTGGAGGTGGTGTGGGGTCACGCATGTCCCGAGTGTCGCCGGCTCAGGAGGGACGGAGTGGGCGGGGCTTAACAGTATAGCTAAGGTTAATGAACCATTCTGAGATTCTCACTTTTACATAAAGTTTGCGGTTTATCTCGACCCCGCCCTTTCGGCAACGCCTGACGCTCGGGACATCCGAGGACTTGTGTTCGCGTGTGTGTGAAGGGAGGGGGGGGTGTGTTTGTTGGGTTTCGGGAGTCATATGTGAAGTGCCTGGTGCAATAAAGATCACAAATCTGTTTTGCGTGTCTGTTTGCTCATTAAAAGCTGAAACACGTCTGGAGATCAGACCTCGCTCTGAATCGCTTCATATTCGTCCCTCAGATGTTTCCTGTTTTGCTGCTTTCTCACAGGCGTGCACACACACACACACAGGGGACATGCAAAGTACACGCCGAGCACCTGGGAGGAATTGGCACGCTACGGATGCAGGTTTTATAAGGGAAAAAAGGATTTTTATTTTGGAGACGTCATTTGATTGGATTTGAAAGAGGAAAACAACCTGAGTTATGACATCAGAGTTAGGAATTGATCTGTGTATGATTAAACATATCCTGATAAAAGTATATCAAATAAAGTCTGGACAGGGTTGGTCTAGCTTGAGCTTTACAATGCGCCAGTCTGAGATATAATAATATTAAATAAAATTATGATCTTTTTAAAAATGTTAAATAATCACAAACTGTATGACCGCTGAAGTCATGTCTAAAATAAAAAAAATATTTGAATTGCCCTATTTTTCCTAATTCAGCTTTTTATTTAACATTTTTAACTTAAATATTTTACATTTGCTTATTAAGGATAACAAATAAAATTCTAACAGTTTATAAAACTTTTTTTTTTGGAGACATCAGTCAGGTTAAAATGATGAATATAGTAAATAAAAAAATTGTGCCCAAACATGAGACAGGAAAAGCAAAACCTTCCCACAGCATCACATTTTAAATGACTTTATGTTAGAACTGGATGTATGAGGGGTGTTCGAGTCAAACCGGGATTTATGATGAAATTCCAACTATTGTGCTGTGAGTGTGTGTGTGTGGGGAAAATTTTAAATTTGCTCTCCTTTATGGTTTTTAACTCTTGAACCATTTAATCATAAACTCATTCTTTATTCACATATAAAAGTAAACGTTATGAACGACTCCAGAACTACGATAACGAACAAGCATCAAAATCAAAAAGATAATTTATTCAAGTTTCTTGACAGACCATTGTAAATCAGACGTGTAGTGGTACTTGATTACGGCCGAGCTCGCCGTGGGGACGCGACTCGGCACTCTGGACACACCAGGACCAAAGGAAGGAAAGAAACGTGCGTAAACAGACTTAAATAGGAGGATGGCTCACACCTGATCAGATAAAACACACACACACAGAGTTGCAACGGCGGATTGGAAGAGAAACACTTTCCAGTTGATCTGTTTAAGTAAAAAAAAAAAAAAAGTTAGCAAAACCAAACCCGATTGTAAATGGAATAATGAGCAAAAATTAGTCATTGCACCGGATCCTAAATAATCATAACCGGGCCTTAAGGTCAGAAGTTTCTCCAGGGACGCGCCGATCTCATTCTGATCATCATTAGAGTAAAACACCGCCGCGTTTCTGATATACAGGATTATACTTTAGATTCGCTGCCTTGTCTGTTAAACACACTGAACTCATTCACATTCACGAGGACGTCTCGGACCGAGGACAGAAACAGAAGAGGGGGAAAAACAACAAAAAACATCCGTGTTCATTTTCTGAATCTCTGTACATAGAGATGAAGATAAAAGGGAAAATACAAACGTTGTATGTTTTTGTTCCAATAAACGCTCCAATATTTAATTTAGGTTCCGGATCCTTCTTGAATTCTGACTAACTTCTTGAAAAACTTAAATGTCTGTAGGGTTTTTTTTTTTTTAGAAGGAAAAGGAATTTCTCGAATTTGTTCAGTGGCATGTATAATAATAATAAAAAATATAATAATAATAATAATGTGGCATTTAAATACCACAAATTTATTCAAAACATCTGTTAATGTTTCAGAATTTTATAAGATATCTATCTTAAAATTTACAACATATCTAAATTGTGATTTGCGATTAAACTGTAGAAATGTGAAAGTTCCCCCTGAGAAATGTTTCTGATTCTATGATAAAGATTTGAGCTGCGATTTGGCTCTACAACTTTTTTTGGAAAAAAAAAGATGTTTCTTAACTATGTTTAGGAGCATGAACATTATTATTATTATTATTAATATTATTACTATTATTGCTTAAGGTATTGCTATATATATATATATATATATATATATATATATATATATATATTTTATTTATTTATTTTATTTTATTTATTTATTTATTTTTTTTTTAAGGTGTCAGAACCAGAGAATTTCCAAAGTTTCAATTACGAGTTGTTTTTTTTTAATACCACAAAATTATTAAAACATTAAAAATTTAACATTTTCGGAAATTTTTATTTCTCATTTATTTATCTGTTTTTGGGGAAAGAAAATAAATAAATAAATAATTTTCTACTTAAATATGTTGAATACGTTAATGGAGCCTGTGCATTATGTACATTACATTATTATTGAACATTATTATTATTATGATGATGATTATTATAATATCCTCATCAAAGTATTATGTGTATTAATTATCATTTTACAAAGTGTTGATCTTAATTATTTACCACCACAGTAGCTGTTGATTATCACAGTAATTAAGTTTAGAAAAATGAAACACGGAAAAAAAAGGCAAGAAAAAAAATTATAGAGAGAATTTTAGAATTTCAGGAGGATCAATTGGTCAAGTGTTTCACTGCGCAAAAGAAAAAATCTAAAGGTGATGCCGAATAAAAATCCCAGAACAAACGTACGGCCGGAGGAGGAACCTGAATCGGTGCGTCCCTAGAGTTTATTCCCAGCTGTTGCTAGATTACAGAGCACCGAGTTCACACCTAATCATCATCATCATCATCATCATCGAACTCCTGCTTCTCTGTGACGGTCCTGATGCTGCTCTTTGTGACAGATAAATATCCAGTTTCCCTTTGGAGTTAATCATCATGAGTCTGATCATGCACTAACGCTCCACCGCTGCAGTCCCAGGCTCCGCCCTGTATGGCTCTGCTCCGCCCTTAGGTCCGTCATGCACATTAATGCCAAAAAAAACCAATACATTTGTACACCTGATGATTTATAAACATTCTCTATATACAGTTTGTTATATAAATAGACATACGGAATGTGCTCGGTCGTCATTTACACACACACACAGCAGGTAAAGGGAAGATGCTGCTCCTTCATGCTTTACGTTATAAAGCGGAGTACAATCTGTTTTTTTCCCCCCTCAAAGCTTTCATGGAGCAAAAGAATCAGAAGAAATAAGAAATAAAAATGATTATAAAGTGAGTCTGTTTGTGCAGCGTGCAAATGTTTCGCTTTTGAGGGAAATAAAAAAAGGTCCTCAGGTAGTTAGTTAGACGTAGCCATGTTACCCCACCACTTCAGAGGAAAGACTCCAAAGACTGAAACGAAACAAAACAAAAAAAAACATGGAGCTGGTTGTTGATTCAAAGCCTCGAAGAACCCCAGAGGAGGAGGAGGAGGAGGACCGACCCGGTTTCCAGAGGAGACTGTAGACACATGGAGCTTCATCGACTCCATCAGCCGCTGGAACACCATTTTTTATTTTAATGATTATTATTTTTCCTGGCGAGTCCGCGTCACTCCGCTCGCTCTCTCTCTCTCTCTCTCACTCTCACATCCAGCTGCTTGGGGTTCCTGAGATGGAGGGCCGGACGATGCCTTTTGGTGTGGGCTTGGAGCCGAACCATGACATCTGCAAAACAAACACACAATTCGCTCTCTGTAGCATCTGCCACGTGGCAGACATTTCCCAGAATGCACCGCTGCTGGCCAATGACGCTCCAATAACACAATGCAGGAAATTATTATAAAAACAATAATAATAAAAAAAAAATTTGATTATACAGTGCTGTGAAAAAGTATTTACCCCCTTCCTGAGTTTGCATTTTCCCCCAAACACTTAAACGATTCGGATCATTAAACAAATTTTAATATTGCACAAAGACAACCAGAATAAACACAAAATGCAGTTTTTACATGAATTATTATTATTATTTTTTTTTAAGGGAAATCTGATTCTATGTTAATAAGTAAATGCCCCCTAAACCTAATAACCGTTTGTGCAGTCAGGTGTTTGTGAAAAACTGGCGGCGACTCGTTCACATCACTGTGGAGGAATTCTAGCCCCCTCTTCTTTGCAGAATTGTTTTAATTCAGCCACATTAGAGGAATTTCAAGCATGGACACCCGTTTAAGAACCTTAATCAGGTTTAAGTCCAGACTTTGACTAAGACACTCAAAAACTTTTTTTTAAAAACCATTCAGAGTTGGACCTTCTTGGAATTTCTATAGATTGCGACATGATGTGTTGCTTTTTTAGATAAAAGATCAAAAGATCAAAGCTTCACTTTGTCCGTTAGGTTCCATTTAAGTGATTTCTTGTTTCAACAGCTCTGGCAGTAACGCGGAGTGATTTCACCAAAAGCTGCATTTTATGTATTTACTCGGGTTATCTTTGTGAAATACTGAATATAATTTGATGATCTCACTCGTTCAAGTGACAAAGATTCAAATAAATGAATGAACCAAGGAAGGGAGCAAATACTTTTCCACAGCACGTGGCATTAGAAAATATATTTTAAAAAATCAAACCATGAGACATTTCATTGTAAGCCTGTATGATTCGGCTTTTAAAACCTGCACTTATTTCTCTATAACATCTGATCTGACCAATCACAAGTCTTTCCTTATATTAATATTAACGAGCTCGTATAAAGTCGTTACCATAGTAACAATCTCATTCACAGGGGTTTGTCTGGCGTATGTTAACACGACACTTCCGACATATGATTTATTATGTTCTTTCTATTAAAGGCGACCCGGGGGTTAGTTTGACTCGGGTCTGACTCGGACGTCGGGTTTAGTCGGGTCCTGCTTCCTGGAGCTGCTGCTTTGGAGTATAAATACCTACACTGAACTATTTGAGACTTTTTAATCTAGAGCATCCTCTGATCCACATAACAGGTTCTCCACGGGACCCGTGGCCCAGTTAGTGCACCTCCACAGGGTTCTGGGGTTCCACACACACACACACACTGTGGGTTAAGCACTTATTAATGATCATCAACTCCTATACACACACACACACACACACACACACACACACACACACACACACACACACACACACACACACACTCACCTTGTACTCGAGCGTCTGCTTGAGCATGTCTTCTTCTTCTCGGGTGAAATGCAGCAGCAGCGAGACGACTCGGATCAGCTGGTACGCCTGCGGAGAAAACGCTTATTTTTAGCCGCGGTACTGATTTAACACTTTAGTGACCTTCCAGCTCGCAATGTGTTTGGATATAACTTGACAGATCTGTATCTTCCATGTTCACGAGACAAAACAACATCATAGAAATGCTCGGGTTGTCAGATCTGATTGCGTGAACGCGCTTTAGAGTCTTCACTGCGTGCCGATACTTCTGAAGCCGGCGCTACACGCGTGATGAGGGCGTCTCACCTCTGCCTCTCTGCAGGACATGAATTTGAGCACGACGTGTTTCAGATACTCGAAGTTGATCTCCCGCGTGTCCGTCAGGTCCGAGCTGTTGGTCACCTTCGTCTGGGACGAGTGCGGCGCGGGCCCCAAACCCTGACCATACCCGGGGGCCGGAGTGGGCGCGGTGGGCGGGGCCGGGCCCTCGGAGCTGGGCTTCCCTTCCTGGAGCTTCTCCTTACTCTCAGAGTCGGCGTCCGGCTTCAGTTTCTGCACCACAGACACACGACAGAAAAGAAGAGTTTTACAGGAATCTGAGGATTCTCACACACACACACACACACACACACACACACAAACAGCGTACACCCACCAGCTCTTTCTGTAGCGTCCTCTTCAGCTCGGTCAGTCTCTGCTGCAGCTGCTTTATCGTCTGTAACACAATGTTCGGAATTCTCTGCTCATGTTTATGCATCATGAATATAAATATAACCAAAATTAGGTTGAACATATAATCCTTCACACTAGGACTTCCACAGGTCAGTTTTTTTTTCTTCTTTTTTTTCTCCCCTACATTCCTGCACTGGTGATGAGAGTAAGTCCAATGGAAATTCTTGGCAGGTGCTTGGCAGGTAAATTAGCATTTACACGTTAGCTAACGAAATGGTACAAAGTACTCATGATTACTGCGTAAAATAATCGAGGACTCCGCTTCACACCAAACCATACTCGAGTAACTTTTACATAATGTCTACTATCTTATGATCACTATAATACACCTAAGAGTACCTTACGAACTGCGTCAGATAACTTATGAAGCATTACAATCGGCCTACAAATAACTTAAAGACCATTACGGGTTACTACAGTTTACTACAAATGCCGTGCTACTAAACTACACATAACTGAAGAACTGATACAACTCCCCTTACAAATAGCTTTTATAAATCACCAAATTAAAACTACAAATAAATTACATACCCCTTCAACAACTGTTACGACACACCAAGAAACAACTTACAAACGGCTACAAAGAAATACGGAGAACTTAAGAACTGTTACGACCCCTCCTAAGAACAAGTCACGAACCGCTACAAACTAACTACAAATAATGAATGGTAAAACCGTTACGATTCACCTGTGAATAACGTATAAGCTGCTACAAACAAACTATGCATAAGGATAAATAAAAAATAAACGCTATGATCCAACTACGTATATCTTACAAAACGCTATGATTCACCTACCAATTAATAACTTACAAACCGCTACAAACAGTTCAAAACTGTTACAAATTGCTACAAACTAATTAAGAATAACTTAAGACTTGCTACAATCCCCCTACAAATACCGTTACATCTACAAATTCTTACCGAATCATCTACAAATAACTTACGAACAGTTACGATTCACTTGTGAATAGCTGAAGAACCTCTCTGACGTTTTAATTACAATAGTTAGTAATTACATTTAAAAATCGTAGACATGCTTAATACTTTATTTTTTTGTGTCTGAAACCAGAACCAGACTGAGAAATCAGAACCAGACCAGACTGCGAAACCAGTAACAGACCGGACTCCACAACCAGAACGAGACCGGAATCCAAAACCAGAACGAGACCACACTCCGAAACCAGAACTACACCCTGAAACCAGAACCAGACTCGAGAACCCAGAACCAGACTCCAGAACCCAGAACTACACCCTGAAACCAATACCAGACTCCGAAACCAGAACCAGACTCCAGAACCCAGAAACAGACCTCGAAACCAGAAACAGACTCCGAAACCAGAAACAGACTCCGAAACCAGTACCAGATAAGACTGTGAAACTAGGACCAGAACTCTGAAACCAGAACCAGACCCCGAAAACAGAACTACACCCTGAAACCAGTACCAGACTCCGGAACCCAGAAACAGACTCCGGAACCCAGAACTACACCCTGAAACCAGTACCAGACTCCGGAACCAGAACCAGACTCCGAACCCAGAAACAGACACTGAAACCAGAATGAGACCAGACTCCAAAACCAGTACCAGATCAGACTGTGAAACTAGGACCAGAACTCTGAAACCAGAACCAGACCCCGAAAACAGAACTACACCCTGAAACCAGTACCAGACTCCGGAACCCAGAAACAGACTCCGGAACCCAGAACTACACCCTGAAACCAGTACCAGACTCCGGAACCAGAACCAGACTCCGAACCCAGAAACAGACACTGAAACCAGAATGAGACCAGACTCCAAAACCAGTACCAGATCAGACTGTGAAACTAGGACCAGAACTCTGAAACCAGAACCAGACCCCGAAGCCAGAACATGACCAGACTCCAAAATCAGAACCTGAAACCAGTACCAGATGCCCGACAAACTTCCTGAAAATCTCTGTACAAATGTGTACGATCTCCAAATCATAGCGGTTCAGGATCAAATTCAGGAATGTGGCAAAGGAGCTTAAATCACGGTGTACAGCTGGAAAGTCACAATTCTGTCTGGAGGAAACGTCAACACGCGCCATGTGATGAGTCGCACGTGTTTTTTCAGGTGGTTGTTATACGGAGATCTGTGTATTCAGCGGTTCTGAGTCCGGTGTTTAAAGGTGAAAGCTGTAAAAACTCAACCTGTTTATGTTTTTTTTTAACAGATATGATTTCAATGTGCCTCATCTGGACAGGGTGTAAAATCACATTCAGGTGGATTTGTGTAGAAATGAAAGCCCCAGGTCTGTGAGTGAGTACTGCCCTCTAGTGTCTCACAGAGGGTATAACAGTGTAGACTTTATATAAGCCTCCACACACAGGCGCGCTGCTTCCTCTCTACGGAACATTTAACAACACACAACTTTATATCTGCACTGGTTCAGCGTGACAGTTCACACAGTGTGTCCTGGTGTGTGTGTGTGTGTGTGTGTTACCTTGTTCTTCTCACTGAGTTGCTGCTCTAACTCTTTGTTAGCTATCTGGAGCTCGTCCACGTCGCCCACGGTGACGCTCCCGTTCTGCTCGCTCACACACACCGCCACATCCTGCAGCTGCGCCGTCACGCTTTCGACCTCACCCTGCACCTCACACTCCTACACACACACACACACACACACACAAATACAGGAACAAGGGGTGCGCATGCTATTTTTATTTCGAAGAACAATACATCAAGCACACATATGGTCTTGGTGAACACAAACACACACAGAGAGAGGGAGACAAAGAGACTGAGCAGACAGACAGACAGAGAGAGAGAGACATAGACAAAGATGGAGGAGGAGGAAGACAAAGAGAGAGAGAGAGACCGACAGAGACAGACAGACACAGATAAAGATGGAAAGAGAGGGAGGTAGACCGACAGATCAAGAGACAGACAGGCAGACATGCAGAGAGAGACAGACAGGAAGACAGAGAGAGACAGACAGGAAGACAGACAGACATAGACTCATGAAGAGAGAGGACGGGAGACAGACAGAGAGAGAGAGGCAGACAGTCAGACAAAGACGCAGAGAGACAGGCAGGCAGACAGACAGACAAAGACTTAGATGGAGAGAGAGACAGACAGGCAGACAAACAGATATAGACAGACGGAGAGAGAGAGACAGACAGACAGAGAAAGAGAGAGAGAAAGACAGACAGACAGGCAGACAGAGACCTTGGACTGGTGTGTGTCAGCGTGCTGAGTGTGTGTGTGGATCTCCTGCTGCAGGGATTCGATCTGTGCGTCCTTTTCCTCGCTGTCCATACGCAGCGTCTCACACTCCGCCTGCAGTGAGGACAGAGAGGAGCGGGCCTCCTGCACATCTGAAACACACACACACACACACACACAGACACACACAGACACACACAGACACACGTTAGTCAGTGACAAGAGCACTGTGTCAGTGTAAATGTGTCATGTCCCCGCCCTCAGGTCTCACCTGTCCTCAGACTGTTTAGCTCCGCCTCCTTCACGGCCACCTGCTCGGAGAGCCGACACACTTCCTGCTCCGCCCTCTGCACACACTCCGACATCCTGCTGACCTGTCAGAGACGAGCCGTCAGAGTCACACACCCTGCGCTACAGTACACACACACACGCACACACACACGCACACACACACACAGCTGTGTTTCAT
This sequence comes from Clarias fuscus, assembly GCA_030347435.1. Classification (NCBI taxonomy): domain Eukaryota; kingdom Metazoa; phylum Chordata; class Actinopteri; order Siluriformes; family Clariidae; genus Clarias; species Clarias fuscus. The sequence goes on along the minus strand of CM059213.1, from coordinate 3,239,781 downwards.
CCACCTGCTGTTGGAGCTCCTCCCTCTGCTTCCGGGTTTCTTCCAGAGCTTTAGCGATCTCCACGCTCACCGTCTGTCTGCTGCTCAACTCCGCCTGACACACACACACACACACACGCACACACACTTATTAAACTCTGATTTACGACTTTACTCGGTGTGATGGTGTTTTTATTTGAATGCTCTCACTTTGGAGGTCTCGAGTTCTGAGCCGAGTTTCTCCACCGTGTTCTCCATCTCAGATTTGTCCTTCAGCAGAGAGGCCTTCTGCTCCTCTAGTAACCTCTACACACACACACACACAAAGAGAACAAATAAGCTTTCAGATATTATATTTCATTACTCTTCCATTTCTTTTCTCTCTCACACACACACACACACACACACCACGCTGTCCTGATGCGCTCTGATCTCCTCCTCTCTCTCTCTCCGCAGGACCAGGATGTCCTCCTCCAGCTTGGCGGTTTTCTCCAGCCCTCTCTGCCTCTGCGTGGAGACCTGCTGCTGTAACCGCTCCCTTTCCTCCGCCCACTCCGCCTGCTGCAGAGGTCAAAGGTTACTCCCAGCATGGCATGTGATCTTATGCTTAGATACGACCTTACTGTGGCATAAGACACTGAGCTTCACTGAGTGTTAAAACAGAAAAAGTCATAGTGATGACATCATTGTGTGTCGTGTCAGAGATCTCTCTCCCCCTCCAGTACACGTTACGAGGGTCTATGCAAAATGTTGTGCACTCAAACATGAGTGGCGTTACAAAGGCGGCATCTCGTTTCCCTGGGGGTTTCCCGGTTCCTGCTCTCTGATTGGTTCATTAAATGTAGCCCGTTCCTTATGACGTTAGTTTTCTCGCTTTAAAAAACAAAGAGCTTAACATTTGAACTGAGCTGCGCGTATTTCTGTCACCCGCCATGATTATTATTTCTCGTCAATGAATTCACTCCTACCACACGCTATGGAAATGTGTGAATGGTTTAAACACTATTACGCTTTGATCTAGAGAGGGATCATAAAGAAACGACGACGTTTTACCTCCTCAAACGTTCTCCAAAGCCTCAAAACTCGACTCAAATCCTGTTCTGAGACTGGTGTACGCGTGTGTAATGAATGAGATTGTGAAAGAAATCCAGAAGTCCAGGAGCCGCGCAAAACTGTGGAAAGCCATGCGAAGTGAGTTGACATGTGTTTTGTGTGTGTTTTTTTTTTTTTTGGCATTTTGTGCAAAAACTTACACATGGGTTCAAAGAATGCTAGAATTAAAAAAAAATAATAAAAAACTCAGCCACTTTCAGTTTGTTTTTTTTAAAGCAGCCGGTGCCGACAGGAATCATAAATGGAGTTTAAGTGAAGTTTAATGTCTATTGATGTTATATTTTACTTCTTTTACATGTCTTTTCCAAATGTTTTGACTGTTTTTCTTTGCAAAAATATGATTTATAGTGTCGGAAACTGGTAACATTGGTAATAATTTCGGGTGGATTATCTAGATTCTCATTATGCGTTTCACGATGCGACATTTCCTCTTAAGAACTGTCTCTAGTGGTTACGGTGTCGGAGATTTTCCTCAGAGCGACATGTAATTGTGTGTGTGTGTGTCAGCTGAGTGTGTACCAGTTTCTCTCTGTGTGTCTCTTTCTCCTCCAGCTGCTGCTCTAAACTCCTCAGCCTCTCAGCGCCGTCGCTCAGCCTTTGTTCTAGATCAGCTATCTAATCATCACACACACACACACACACACACAGGGTCACGACACGGACGCTAAATGATAAACTCCCAGGACGTTGTGCGGCAGAGACGTCTCCTCACCTGCGCGTCCGTCCTCTCCCTGTACGACCTGGACGAGTCGTCTTTGTGTCTCAGGAGCGTCTGGAGCTCGGAGACGTTCGCGTTCAGCCTGGAAATCTGACACACAACCGGAAACATGACATCACACACACACAGAGAGAGAGAGAGAGAGAGAGAGAGAGAGCGCTGTGTGAAACGTATGTGTTCGGGGTGTACCTGTAACTCCAGCGAGCTCACTGCTGTCGTGTGATTGGTCCGTTCCTCCAGGAGCTCTCCTCTGGCCTCCTCAAGCCTCTGCTCCAGTAACGACTTCTATACACACACAAAACAGTGCACGCGAACTGATTAGTTCTCCACTGAGTGTGTGTGTGTGTGTGTGTGTGTGTGTTAGGATCTCCTCACCTCCTTGAGCAGCTCCTGTAGATGTTCGTCCTGAGACAGGTTGGCCTCCAGCCTGCGCCCCAGAGACGAGGCTTTCTCCTGCAGGTCGGCCACCAGTCGCTCTCGCTCCTCCTCCGTCAAGGCAGCCTGACCAATCGCAGGAAATTATATAAATATATACCGTACAATCCGCCAGGCTGAATCTGTCTTCTTTCTCAACGCTGCCATCATGTGGCCAAAAACGTTAACAGCGCGCAAGGAAATGAATCTCACTCGGCAAATCTAAAACGAAGACGAAAGAACCCGAGACCAGAAGGTGGCGCTAATGCAACTTACTGCCGTAAAGACAAGAAGGACAGAAAAGGGCTGTGTCCAGCAGTGAAAGAGAGACAGACACACACACACACACACACACACACACACCTTGCCCTTGTGCTGCTCGTGCTGCAGTTTCAGCTCGTCGTGTTCAGACTGCAGCGACTCCATGCTCCTCTGTAAAGATCTCGTCTCACCCTGAGCCTGAAACACAACCATCACACTGTGAGGACGGCGAACGCCTCGACGGGTCTACTTAAGATAAATACAGTATTTCCCAATCACATCCGTTAACTCCGCCCATTTCCCCCTGTCCTCGCGGGAGTTAAAAATTCCACGCCCCGTGTTCAACATCAAATGCTACGCGTCTTTATCGGAGTCGCCATGGCGACGCAAATCAGTTGACGTCTCACACCGGAGAGACAGGAAGAGGCGGTTAAGACCTCTATTATATAATACAACGTGGCTTAAAGTGGGCATTTATATGAGATTATATCCACGTCACACCCACGCTCATAAACAACCCTGCTTACGGCTCTATGAGAATAATTAGTAGTAGTAGTCTTAGTATTCCACTTGTCTAATTCTATTTTAGCACTAAAAAAACAAACAAAAAAACATCAGAATCCGGTTGGTCTGCTTAGCGCCACCAGCAGGTGTGTGTGTTTTTTTTTTTTTTTACCTTCTGGAAATCCTCAGACACTTGTCGGATGAGCTGCTGCAGTTCTTCTTCTTTGGCCTCCAGATCGGAGATCCTCTTCTCAGACTCCGCCTTCTCACTCAGGAGCTTGTCTCTGTGAACACACCTTACAGTTACATACTCTGACTTCACACACACGAACGCACGCATGCTAGCGAGTCGTCATGATGGACAGGATGTTCAATAACTAATGATTGCTGTAGGGTGTTCAGTGTTTAGAGCTCTACACCGTCTTTCTGTTTCTCCCTTATTTAGTCGTGTCCAATTCCTCCCCGTCACTAGGGGGCTCCCACACATTAAGGCTACTACTACCACACAGCCGGGAGGGCCGAAGACTATCACGTGTTTCCTCCGACCCACGTGACGCCAGCCGGCCGCATCTTTTTGAACCGCTCGCTCGCGCACCGCTGGGGGCGGAGTAACACACTCGGAGGACGGCGCTATCCGCTCCTTCCGCTCGCGTGAGCTCGCGGACGCCCCTGATTGGCTGTAGAGCCGTGATTAATGTGGGAGCACTAAGTACCTCTCATCCCTCCCCTCTGAGAGAGCTCGGCCAATCAGCTCTCTCTAGAATGTAGCAGGATTGATCTATTTTTTACAGATTACTAGCCATCACTGTATAATAAGAAAGATTTCTTCATTTGACCAAAGTTTAAATGAAATTGTGTCATATTAATATGATGTCGTTGTCGATGATAATGATGATAAATATATGAATCTATGTTTCGAGCTCCATGTTTTTGTTTTGGTTGACGGCTGACTGCACGCTCCAGTACACGCGGTAAAAGGACGATGTCATACAGAAGCAGATCAGATCATTTAAGTTCTGTTTTTTATTTCAGAAAAAACGATGATGACTCTAATAGACGTCGAGTATTTTATTCGAAATTCGTAACCTTCAAACCGGTTCAGAAACGTTTTTTGTTGCATCCAGAAATAAGATTTCGTTTTTTTTTTTTTTTTCTGTACGATATATGCAGTGTTATCTTCATGTTAGATCTCTAAAGGGTTTTGTGGCTCCTGGTGTTTTCTTTTCTGTGGGAAACGGGTCCAGAGTGTTTGAAGCTCCGGACCTCTGGTCTAGACAGCACCAGACTATATAAAATAACGTATTTTATATTCTTATACTGAAAGAAAGCATTAACCTGGAGGTTGAAGATAATGAAAAAGCAAAAATGAAGGAAAGGAAAGCGTAGTAATATTGTTAATTCTTAAAACGGTGCTCCTGAGTTGTGTGAACCCTCCTCTACCTGAGAGCTCGGAGCTGCGCGTTAGCGTCGCGGGTTTCCTCGTGCTCCTCCCCGAGCTCGTAGAGTTTATCCTGAGTCTGAGCGAGCGAGAGACGCGCCGCGTTCAGCTCCTCCCCTCTCAGCTTCAGCTCTCGCTCCTTCTGACTCAGCTGCTCCTCCTTACGCAGCAGCTACGGCACACACACACACACACACACACACACACAGAAAAACACACGCGCACACACACAGTCAGTCAGTCGGTGTCACATTGCAAACTGGCATACAGATAGCACGGGTCACGTGAATGAAGACGAGGACGGGACGCCTGACCATGTGCTTGACTTTGGCCAGCTCCTGCATTTGGAATCCCTCGAGCTCGTCCTGCTCGTCCCTCCTCTGGAACAGACTCAGACTCTGCTCCAGACGCGCCGTTAACGAGGACTTCTCCTGAAAAGGAAAAAAAAAAAAACACACACACACCCTATGTAGTAAATAAGTCTATAAACTGATTAGGGAAACAAGTATGTAAGCAAGAAAGCGGTGAAGAAAGTTAATATGTACTTGAATCATTAATCAAGTCGGCAGCTGATTTAGTGAGGAAGTAAATAGACGGACAGGAAAGCAAGCAGGAAAGTCGGCAAGTAAAATACATGAGGCACAGGAGTCAACAACTCCACGGGTAAATAAATAAGGAAGAAAATGAGAAGGAGAAGTACGTGAGTAAACAAGAAACACTGCGAGTGATTGACGTACGCAGTAATAACAGGAAAGAGCTTAACTGAGTAAACATGCAGGTCGGGAAAAAGTGTACACCACGCAGGCACGTCAGAGAGAGATCACGTACTAAAGCCAGGCTAGTACTGGACTAAGAAACAGTTTGTGTGGAAGCATTTAAAGAGCTAAAGTAAGTATGTACAGAACAGAGTCAGCCAAAAAACATGTATACACACTTCACGAATATATATTTATTACTACAGCAATAAATCTAGTCCAAGTTTTTCTTTTCTTGAAGTGTGTATAAATTGTTTTGGCTGCCTCTGTATTGAAGTATGAAAGCAAGCAAACACGTTAGTGTGCGTAAAAAAAAAAAAAAAATTTTTTAAGTGTGAAAGAAATTAAGCAAGTAAATAGGCGGGAGTTTGAGCTGGCAAGTCACGAAGTGCAAAAGTATGTTATTGAGGTCGTTCAAGTCAGACTGGGACTTGCGATGAAGTTTCTGACTGATGTTTACAGGAGACTCTCAGCCGCAGTGAAACGTTGTCTGATTGAGAGAACTTCCTAACTTGATGGTGAAACACTGGGATAAGTGTGTTAGTGTAGCAGGAGATTATAGAGAGATATAAAGGGAGGTTTTACGCTCAGAAATGTCATGTACAATCAAAAGTCCCGGCCTGACTTGAACACATAAGCATCAAGGAAACAAGTCTGAGTCATACAAGCACGAGAAGTGAGGAAGTAGGACGCAAGTGCTTAAGTAGGTGAGTAAGTGAGTACGGGGTTTACTATAAAACAATCTGTAAAAAAAAAATATATATATATTAAAAAGTTGAGTCTTCCTGTGTGACGGCATCTGAGGAGCGTGTTCTACCTTCTCCAAAGCGGCCATCTTCTCCATCCACTCCTACAGAAACACACACACACACACACACATGATACAGTTAGTCCAGGTCTAGTTAATGCTGCGTTTCTTTAAATCAGAATCTGATGAATTCCTCCACCTGATCCTTCTTGTCCAGCGCTAACGCCATGCCTTCTGCCATCTTGGCTCTGTTGGCCTGGAAGCTTTCGTTCTGCTCCTGGATCTTACGCATAGACGCTGAGGAAGGAAAGGTGAAGGAGAAAAATATATTTTTTTTAAAACAGGAACACAAGATCTAGCAAAAACCTTGACACTGGTTATTAATGATAAGACAAAGAGAAGGCAGATCTAGAGGCATTTAGAGGTTAGGCGCTGCTACGGAGGAAAACGTTAGCGAGAAAGACGACAGAATGTCTTCGTAATTAAAAAAAAAAGTGATGATTAAAGATTAAAAAACAGAGAGAGAGAAAGAGTTAGAGCACACGCCCTGTTTCTGGTAAACGTTAATCAAAATTATAACGCGGCAGGACTGATCCCAGATCAGGGAGGAGGTGGGGGAGGGAAAGAGAGAGGGAGGGGCTGGGGGCGTGAAAACAAATGCATACGAGAGGGGAATGAGCGGAGACGGAGCGAGAGGGACGGAGAGGGAGGAAAAGAACGGGTACGTACAATCCTGATGCTTCTCTAATGCAAGCTCGAGCTTCTCCTTCATCTTCTGCATTAGGCGAAGCTGTTCAGCGTAGTCTAGGGTTCGGAGGAGGAGGGGGGGGGGCGGGGGTGAGACACACACATACACATATACGCACATACACACACACACAGGGAGAAAGGGACAAGGGAGGAGAGGATGTTGGTCCACAGGTAGGACAGGAGGAAAGGAGGGAGAACAAAAAAAAAAAAACAGAGGGAGAAAACAAAAGGAGAAATGGTTGAGTAAAGAAGTAAATGGAGTGAGAAATCAGAACGAGACTGAGATGAGGAACAAAAACACATCAGTTATCTCTGTCTCAGGAAAACTTTTAGCCCATGAACCATCAGAGACATTTCCAGGATGGTCACGTGGCCTCGTGGGATAAAATACCTTTGAGTGATGACGCTGGATTATAATGAACAGAGTCTGGATTAACCGCATGGAGACTTCACACAGGGACACTCACACACTACTTATACAAATATATAATTATAAATATAAAAACTCCATGAAATACAAATAAGTAAATAAGAAAGCAAGTAAGTTAGCAAATAAAAAGGTAGATAAATAAACATAAGGGAGTGGATGAGTAAGTGAGGGAGTGAATGAGTGAGTGAGTAAAAGAGTGAAAAAGGGAGTGTATGAATGAGTGAGTAAATGAGTGAGTGAATAAGGGAGTAAATTGGTAAGTGAATGAATGAGTAAGGGAGTGAGTGAATGAGTGAGTGAATGAGTAAGGGGGGAGTGAATGAGTGAGTGAATGAGTAAGGGGGGAGTGAATGAGTGAGTGAATGAGTAAGGGGGGAGTGAATGAGTGAGTAAATGAGTGAGTGAAAAAGAAAGTGTATGAATGAGTGAGTAAATGAGTGAGTAAATAAGGGAGTAAATTGGTAAGAGAATGAGTGAGTAAGGGAGTGAGTGAGTGAGTGAGTGAGTGAAAAAGGGAGTGTATGAATGAGTGAGTAAATGAGTGAGTGAATAAGGGAGTGTATGAATGAGTGAGTAAATGAGTGAGTGAATAAGGGAGAAAATTGGTAAGTGAATGAGTGAGTAAGGGAGTGAGTGAATGAGTGAGTGAATGAGTAAGGGAGGGAGTGAATGAATGAGTGAATGAGTAAGGGAGGGAGTGAATGAATGAATGAATGAGTGAGGGAGTGAGTGAGTGAAAAAGGGAGTGTATGAATGAGTGAGTAAATGAATGAGTGAATAAGGGAGTAAATTGGTAAGTGAATGAGTGAGTGAGTGAGTGAGTGAGTGAGTGGGTAAATGAGTGAGTGAATAGGGGAGTAAATTGGTAAGTGAATGAATGAGTAAGGAAGGGAGTGAATGAGGGAGGAAGTGGATGAATAAATGAGTAAGCAAGTAAATCAGTGAGTGCGTAAGGGAGTGTATAAATGAGTGGATGAGTGAATGAGTAAGTAAATCAGTGAGTGCGTAAGGGAGTGTACAAATGAGTGGATGAGTGAATGAGTGAGTAAGGGAGTGAATGAGTGAGTAAGTAAATGAGTGAGTGCGTAAGGGAGTAAATGGGTACGTGAGTGAGTAAGGGAGTGTATAAATGAGTCAGTAAGTGAATGAGTGACTGAGTAAGCAAGTGAGTTTGTGAGTGAATGAGTGAGAGTGAGTAGGTAAGTGTAGTAAGCCCTTAAGCAGGCCAGGATGTCAGTCAGTAAGTTTACAGAGTGTGCAAGTGTGAATGCCTAAAAGTCAGTGAGTTAGAACTAAAGTAAACACAGCAGGAGAGTTGAATAAGTGTGTAAATAGTTACAAAAGTACGCGAGTCAGAGAGTCAATAAGAAAGTGTTGGAAAGTCAATGATCATATAATAAAATTATTACATAAAAAATTATATAAGTGTGTGTTTACAGGAACAGACTTAAACACAGAAAAACAATAAAACCTAATAATAAGGCATCAATAGAACATCAGAACCAGAACCAGAACAAAGAATAACATCTTTCACACACACTATGGAGGAGGATGAGCTGAGGTCAGAACTCGGGTGCTGCCTGAGATGAATGTACTCGTTAGATTTTTATTAACAGTTAGAGAGAAGGACGGCTATCTATCAGCTATCTCAGCTACATCAGCTCAACATCTGATTAATTCCCGTCCATGATCACAAAGCTCCGCCCCCTGTTACACTGTTAATGCGTGACACTAGTAGTGATAAAGTCCAATCTGGCAACCCGGTTAGCACAACACTGCTCTGGTGAGAGCGGTGGCTGATACACACGTCACTCTACCGACTCTTGTGCATGAATGTCCTCTCTCTCATTTTTAAATGTTGTGTGTGAGTGTATACGAGAGAGAGAGAGAGAGAGAGAGAGAGAGAGAGGAGTGTATTACCCGACAGTCTGGCCTCCAGCTTTCGGATCTGATCGTTCCGACGAAGGATCTGAGAGGACAGGTCGTCTCTGGAGCTGCTGCCGTCTGATGCCTGTTAACACACGACAGGACAATTAATCTTAGATACACATGATGAGACGAACAGACAGTGAGAGCGAGAGAGAGGAGGGCGAGAAAAAGAAAAATCATGCAAAAAAGAAAAAGATCCTGGTCCATATAGTTTTGGAACAAAGCTAAGCCCTGAGTTTCAGGAACTAAATTCGGGCCTGGGTTCTGCTGTTCAGGAACTAGACTCGGGCCTGGTTCCTGGAGTTCGGTAACTAAACCCGGACCTGTGTGCTGCTGTTCAATTTTCCTCAGTTCTGGCTCATGGTCAGAGCTGCAGTAACGCTCACAGCTCCTTATACACACAGCGTTTTAATTATTCAGCGATTCCTCTGCATGTGTGTGTGTGTGTGTGTGTGTGTGTGTGTATATAAAGTGGAACAGGAGTGTCAGGTTACACAGGTTGGATGATGCAGTGGCCTTCGATGCACGCTCCCTCCGGCTGGGTGGAGATGTTCACCCGGACGCATCGAGTTGACGTGCTGAGCGTCAGCGTGAACCTCATGACATCATCAGAGGCGCTTACATTTACATTTAGGTATTCGGCAGACGCCCTTATCCAGAGCGACTTACATTTTTATCTCATTATACATCTGAGCAGGGTTAAGGGACAACTTTGTGGTCGTGGGATTTGAACCTGGGACCTTCTGGTTGAATGCCTTAACGACCCCTGACCCTTACACACAATGTTAATGGAATTAAAATGAGTGTACAGTGCATGTTTTTAATGATGGACCATTCTGAACAGAGTGAGAGAGAGAGAGAGAGAGAGAGAGAGAGATTAAAACTTAAAAAAGATGGCAGAGAAGACATACAGGACAATAAGAAAACAGACAAAAAGAAAAAAGTTCTAGAAAAAGAAACTGAACAAGAAGCAGAAGAGAAGAAGTAGAGGAAAAGAGACAGACAGGGAGAGAGAAAAGTGTGGTGAGACAAACACATGCAAAGAGAGACAGACAGATAGGTAGTGAGACAGAAAAACAGAAAGACAAACCGGGAGAGAGACAGACCAGGCATGAAGTAGACAGACGGTGAGACAGCATGAGAAAAGGACAGAGAGGCAGACAGAGGAAGAGAGAGGGAGGTGGAGAGAGAGAGAGAGAGAGAGATGTATAGAAGGGAGATAGTGTATTTGACTTTGACAAACAGAAAGAGACATATAGACAGACGGAGAGAGAGAGAAGAGAACCAGATAGACAGACAGACTGGGAGACAGAAAGAAATAGAAAGGAACAAAAAGAGAGAGGGAATCAAATAGATGGACAGAGAGACAGACATGGGATCAGACAAACGGGGAGAAAGAGACAAACCGGGAAAGACAATCGGATAGATAGAAAGTCAGACATAGACAGGGAGGGAGACAGATAGAAAGACAGAGAGACAGACAGAGAGATATACAGAGAGACATACAGAGAGACAGGGAAACAGACACTCACAAAGTCGTCCCCTGAGTCGGCTCCCACTGAGGTGATGGACTCCTTGCTGTAGGAGCGGGGCAGACGTCCGGGGCGCGGCGTCGCCGCCTCCTCTGCGATCTTCTTCTTCAGCTTGGCGAACATGGCGGCTCTGACGTGTCTCTCGATCTCTCACACACACACACACCGCCGAGACTTTACAACGCTGTCCTCATCACCCGCCGAAACACAAACATCCGAAAACGTCTCTCGCAGAATCCACTCGTATCCTTAAAGACTGAAGTAAGGAGTCTCCAGTGGCAGAGGGGCAGCAAAGGGGGCGGGGCTTCCGGGCTTGTCACCCCCACACCTGTCAGTCACAGTGGTGCACAGTTTAAAGGGCATATATTTACCCACAATGCACTGCTGAGGGTTAATAACCAAATATTGCCCCATAATGCACTTCACCGGTTAGAGGACACTATGGACAGTTAGGAAACGTTTGCCTAAGGGCTAACAGCTAACAGCACTGAGCGCTAATAACATTATATAGCTAGCTACAGCGTTAATGCTAATCTCTAAACCAAACAATTAGCTTAGCTTACCTTGTGGAAAACTAACACCAACTACCGCAAACTCATATCCCTCCCCTCACAGACACCTCCGCGCTTCTCATCTGCCCCCGCCGCTGGGTTTGTACCCCTGTGTGGGGCTGTTATTGTTATTATAACCGAGGTGCTCAGCAGTTAGCCTCGATGCTAACCGACTTCACCACGTCATCCTCGCTCACCGGATTCACTCTGACAGTGCGGGGGGGCGGGGAGGAGGAGATGGGGCGGGACCTGCGTTCTGATTGGTCAGCGGTGTCGAGGGGAGGGAATCTGATTGGCTGTGAGGCTTATTGGGCTGAATCTGTTTATTCTCGTTGTGTTTTGACATAAAAGGTTAGGAAACGAGAAAAGGTTAGGAAACTGTGTGTGTGTTATAAAGCACTGTTTTACCACATGCAAAAAACATCTCCATCATTATTATGATAAATCTATCTAACACTAGAGAGTAGGCAATATAGAATAAGGGATAGGGAGTAGGAGGTGGAGAATAGGTAGTGAATTGTGTGGAATAAGGAGTATTGATAAGAAAATGAGGAATAGGAAGGAGGGAATATGGAGTAGGAAAAAAAAACTCTAGGGTCCTGGTTCGATTCCCGCCTCAGGGTCCGTGTGCATGGAGTGGTGGGTTTCCTGGTGGGTTTCCTCCAGTAACTCCGGTTTCGTCCCACAGTCCAAAGAGATGCAGATTAGGCTAACTGGCATGGGGAATAGTGGGAATGGGGAAAAAAAGAAGTGAGGAATAGGAAAAACGTTGGGGATAGAGAGAGAGAGAGAAAGAAAGAAAAAATAAAAATGGAGAATATGGAGTACATTGTGTGAGAGAAGGCTTAGGAGGTTTAGATTAGAGAATATAAAATAGGGTGTAGGGGATAGGGAGTGAGAATTAGTATAAGAAATAGTGCAGGGAAATTGAATAAAAAAATAGGGAAAATTAAATCAAGGAATATGCAATAGTATGAAATACAGAATAGATTGTGTCATAAGGAATAAGAAGAAAGGATGAGAATAAGAAGCGGGTAATATGGAATAGGGGTTAGGGAATATGGAATGCATGTGTGAAAGAAGGTTTAATGAATATGAAATGCGGTTTAGTAAATATGGAGTAAGGATTAATGAAGAATGTATAAGGATTAGGGAATAAGGAACAGGGCAAAGAAATTCAGTGTATGGAATAAAGAATAGGATTAGAGAATATGACGTAGGGAAGGGAGAACAGAGAGGAGGGAATATAAAATATAGGAATGGGAGAATGTGAAATAAGAAGTAGGGAATATGGAAAAAATGGGGGGAAGGAGGAGTAGGGGGTACAGATTATAGGATATAAAACAGTGTGTAGGGAATAGGGTGTGAGGATAGGGAGAGAATATGCAATAGTTGTAAATATGGAATAAAATGTTTAATAAGGAGTATGAAGTAAGGATTTGAGAATATAGAATAAGGAGTGAGGAATGAGGAATAGGGATTATGGAATATGGATTGGGGAGTAGGGAATATGGAGTAGATATTGGGTATATTAAATAGGGAATGGGGAATATGAAATAATGTTTGGGGAATATGGGGTAGGCATTAGAGAGTATGGGAAAAGGAATAAGGGATAGTGAATAGGGAGTAGGAAGGAGAGAATATGCAATAGCGAATAGGGAATATAAAATAATTAATAAAATATAGTGTGGTGTGGAATAGGGAGTGGGGAATAAGATACCTATTGGGACACTGGGTACATGCCATTCCAATAGACCAGGAGCAAAACTGTTTGAAAAAGCACACTGCAGTTTGTTAGTGATAGTTTTCAGCTCAGAATGGTCTGAGACACATCAGCTCCAGCCTTGGACTTAATAAGAGCAGATGTATGTCCTTCAGGGTATTTCCTCCCCAAATTTTTACTGTTTTCTGACAAGAAACCATTTCCTGCTGTAGGATGAAGAACATGTGCTGCCACACTGCTGCCACCTAGTGATCAAAAGCAGTAATGCACTGTGCAGGTGTAGAGTTTCACAACTGAATTATTTACACCAGCAGGACATTGACTTTCACCTCAAAGCTGAAACGGGGAGAATGTTGCTGGATCAGACTCTACAGGCATTCAGATACCTTCACAGTATGAGGGGTATAAGGACATATGGAGCTGATTTATTGGAGTAGTGTGTATTTTATATCAACAGAGCCCAAAATGTACAGTTAATCATTATAATCAGCACCATTGCCATTAAAAAGAAGTCAAATTAGTTGACTTATACTTAGAATACTTTTCTCTTTGTTACGTTTAGGATTAAGTTCATTTAAAATATCAGCCTACATCATATGCATTTATATATACCAAGCATGGGGAGAACATTCAAACTCCACACACACACACACACACACACACACACACACACACAGGCCAGGGACTGGAACTGAACACCTAAACCTGGAGGTGCTGAAACAATGTGGCCATAATTACCAGGATCACTCACTTAATCATCGTCTGTATCTTGTGTACAGGGTTGTGGGGTGCCTGAAGCCTATCCCAGGAGACTTAGGACACGAAGCGGGGGTACAACCCGTGACTGGGTGCCAATCCATCGCAGGGCACATACGCACACACACTACGGGAAATTTGGGAACACCAATTACCCTAATCTGCATGTCAACTGGAGTACCTGGAGGAAACCCACCAAGCACGGGGAGAACAAATGGCAAACTCCATCGAATCGAACCTCCGACCCTGACGTGATGTATCAGTGTGGGCCCAATTACCAGAATATAGCTGCTAAATAGGTTTGCATCTGCCAGGAGGTTAAAACTTACTTAAAACATAAAAAATATACACACTTAAACATTCAAATACATGCGGAGAACAAAACAGTGATCATAGACATTGTCTGACATTATAGACAATTCCATAATTAACCCGAAATGGGGGTGCCAATAATTTTGAAACCTTACATAAGGAAACAACAAACACGTTTTAACATGTTGTTCATATTATTATTTTTTTCACATGTTCACTAACATAACTGTATTTAAGCATCTAATTATTATTATTATAATAAATCAATCTTGCGACTTTAAATTGTGGATTGTTTGCCGGGAAATCGCTTTTATTTTGCGTCTAACACCCGGTACTTCACAGCGTTTCGGGCTTCTTCCTGTAGACCAATCGGCCTTCTCATCGGTGAGAAACGTAACACCGCGGTGAGAGTGCCGCGCGCTATGATTGGCCGAAACCTTCCCGATATTCTTTTTTCGCCGAGCAGGGAGGGAGTCTAACGCAGCTTAAATCCCGCCCTGCTTCCTGATTGGTCAGATTCTCAACAGCGTGTTCTGTGATTGGCTGAAACACCTGCTTGTGCGGGTTAAGATGCGTCGACAAACACCTTGCGCTGCTGGATTTATTATAGCCTTTAGAAATAAAAGAGGGGTGTTTTTGTGAGTGTGTGTTGAAGGTTGGATTGGTTTGGTGTGAAATGTTATTTATATTATAGACCTATGTTATAAACAAGCTGATGGGAATTGGAGGAGGGGATCTGATCGCTGCGCCGTTGTTGTTCGAGGAGGAGAAGGTTTGCTAGAGAGAGAGAGAGAGAGAGAGAGAGAGACGGAGGGAGATGCTCCTGATGGTGATTCTGATGATGATGATGATGTCTCCTGCGTCCTCGCTCCTGGCGCTGGTGTGTCTCGGGTGGTCCTGCGCGCACGATGCGGTTCGGAAACCCCGGCCGGTCTTCAGCGCAGGTGATGCGGATCCCCAGTCCATCCTGCGCCTCGGCCTGACTCCGGCGCCCACGGTGCTGCCCGCACAAGCCACATCCACCAGCACCGAGCCTCCCCCCGGCGACCCCGGCAGCACCCCGGCACCCCCGGCGCGTCTCGGAGAGGATGCTGCGCTCCCGGCGCGCCTCGAACCCGGAGCCGCGCGTCTGCTCCTGCCACAAAGGCGCCTTACTTCCGTGTCTGATCAGGACCAGGACGCAGGGGTTATCACAACCTCAGACAATTCCCAAGGTGAGTCTCTGATCCTGTGCTCTAGCATCACTGGAGCTGATTTTTTATTTATTTATTTATTTATTTTTTATAATTCATTGTCTCTTCCATCCTTTTAATCACCAATTGCAATTCACTATATATATATATATATATATATATATATATATATATATATATATATATAAAACATCTGTAGTCCAGCTAGAGGTCGCGAGGACCGCTTTATTTATTCCTATTTATTTATTCCTATTTATTTATTATTTCACAAGAGAGTAGGGAATAATGAATATGGAACAGGGACAAGTGAATAGACAATGTGCAGTAATTGGAAATATGGAATAAAATTTGTCATGAGGTGCAAGATTTAAGGACTATAGAATATAGAACAAGGAGTGGGACATATGGAGTAGGTATTAGGGAATATTGAATAATGAATAGGAAATAATAATAATAATAATAATAATAATAATAATAATAGCAAATAATGTTTGGGAAATATTGAGTGGAAATTAGAGAGAATTGGATAAGGTTTAGGGGAATGAGAGAATAAGGAATAGAGTATAGGGAATAGTAAATATGGCATGTGTAGTAAGGAATTATGGAAGAGTATAGAATATGGAGTAGGATACTATCTGGGACACTGGGTGCATGCCAGTGGTAGGCCCTCTGGCCAACATTCACATGTGCATTCAAGCACTATGGGTAATTTGGGAACGCAGTTGAGCCTAATCTGTATGTCTTTGGACTGTGGGAGGAAACCAGAATATTCAGAGGAAACCTGCCAAGCACGGAGAGAACATGCACACTCCATGATCACAGACCCCGAGCCTGGAGGTGCGAGGTCTCTCTCTCTCTTTCTCTCTCTCTCTCTCTCTCTCTCTATTCTATACCATAGCCAGCAAAGCGACAACCCTTCTGTCCTCTCCTTCCATTCACCATGCTGTTTATTATGAGACAAACCAAGGAGACCAATTTATTTTTATTGCACAGCATCATGGTCTGATTTACACTCCTACACCGCGTGTGCACTTGTTCAGCTCCAAGAAAAAAGGAAAAGCAGACATTAAATCACTGTGAGATTCTGGAGTTGAGGACAGTCTGATCCCATGCTCCAACACCAGGAGGACTTCTCTGGCCCTTTATTCATAGGCAGTGTACACTATATGGACAAAAGTATTTGGCCAAATCTGCAATGACATTGTATCCTGTACCATTCTCATATGAGGACTGTTGGGTATAATTCTATTGCCAAGCTTCTTCCTGGTTGAAGACACAGTTTAAATTGATAGTTATCATTTATTTTAAACACTGAGTACAAATTGCAATGTATATGACAGTAGAGTCCGCATCTCTATGGAGGATATGGAGTCCGTCCCCCATTTGCAGCTATAATAGCTTCCACTCATCTTGGAAGGCCGTCCACAAGATGTTGGAGTGTTTCTGTGGGAGTGGGAATTCTGTAGCGCGTTTATAAGTTCAGGCACTGATGTTGGACAAGAAGCCTCCTGGATCACTATCTCCAGTTCCAGTTTATCCCAAAGGTGCTCGGTGGGGTTGAGGTCAGGGTTCTATGTTTGGGCCGTTTTAATTCTTCCACACTGAACTCATCAAACCGTGTGTTTATAGTCCTTGCTTTGCGCACTGGCGCAAAGTCATGTTGGCCTTCTCCAAACTGTTGCAAGAAAGTTGGAAACGTTAGCATTGTCCAAGATGTCTTGGTATGCTGAAGCAATAAGATTGTGCTTCGGTGAGGATAAGGGGCCTGATTGAGTACAAAGGGTGAGTCAAAAATGATCCACACTCTGACTTTAGAATTAATTTTAATTCCATTTTAGAAAAGTAAAATCCATCATGTTTTGACACAACCGCCTTGCTTTTCTATGCACTTTGTCCATCTGTCCACAAGCGTCCCTCATTAGAAAAAGGCTTAGGCTGAGCCGTGAGCCACGAATGCACCGCTGTCTTCACTTCTTCATCAGAAGTGAGTCTTCTCGCCCTATCATCCGGAGATCGCTAGTTCGAATCCCGGGTGGTGCTGTAACCTCTCGCAGCCGGAGGTCTAGAGAGAGCTGATTGGCCGAGCTCTCTCAGAGGGGAGGGATGAGAGGTATTTAGTGCTCCCACATTAATCACGGCTCTACAGCCAATCAGGGGCGTCTGTGAGCTCGCGCAACGGAGGGAGCGGATAGCGCTGTCCTCCGAGTGTGTTACGCCGCCCCCAACGGTGCGCGAGCGAGCAGTTCGAAAAGATGCGGTCGGCTGGCGTCACGTGGTTCGGAGGAAACACGTGATAGTCTTCGGCCCTCCCGGCTGAGTGGTTGTAGTAGCCTTAATGTGGGAGCCCCCTAGTGACGGGGAGGAATTGGACACGACTAAATTAGGGAGAAAATCGGGGAAAAAATCCAAAAAAAAAAAAAAAAAAAAAAAGAAGTGAGTCTTCGTCCTCGTAGGGCTGCTTTCAGGGAACTGAACAGGTGAAAGTCTGATGGAATGAGATCAGGACTATAGGGAGGAGCTTTAACACCTCAAAAAACAAGTTTTGTCGACAGGTTTTGTGTAGGAGTGTGCGGATGTGTATTGTCATGCACGATCACAGCGTCCTCGGATATCAGTCCTCTGCGTTTAATCTGAAGTTTTGGCTTCAGCTCTTCAATAAGCGTCTTGCTGTAACGAGGGAAGGTTGTTGAATCTTTTTCCTTTGAATTGTTGAATAATGTTCCAATATTTAAGAATCCCAGAAAAAGGATAGGAAAAGGAACAGATTGCGGGAAAAGGGCGTCCACTTCATAACGTCAATCTATAGTTGATTATTTTCTTGTTCCCGCATGACACAGAGTGTTATAGCACTTTATTACAGGTATAAAATGCAGGAACAGCACTCAGGTCATGCTTTCTTGCTCTTTATCGATGCGTTATATTTTCCAGAGTATGCTTATCTGCTTGTGTGTGTGTTTTTCTTTTACATATCCAGTCACTGTCACATTTAAACATTTATTATTTTAGATTAGATTAGATTCAACTTTATTGTTATTGTCCAAAGTGCATGTATGAGTACAAAGCCACCTTAATGCAGTGTATAAGGCTCCGTTCACATCACCATAATGAAGTGACTCAAATCAGGTTTTTTTTACACAAAAATGTGACACAACTATGATTTTTTTTTCATCAGTCAGCACCGTCAGCGCGGGGATTTCATAGCAGCGCTAGCAACAGCTGATAAAACATCTAAAGCGAGGCGTCTGGCTTTCTTTCTTCTTCCGGACCGCAACAGATCCAGCAGACTAACTGCTCGGCGTCCTCCAGAGCAAAACCACAAGCAATTTTTTTAATGTTTGCCAAAATGGCATCCTTTGTTTGTCACATGAATAATATGGCGTGTTTGAACTCAGATAACGTGTCCAAAGACATATCGATGTGTGTATGCGTGCCGTTCCAGATCACAGACGCATCCACATTAGAGTCAGATAAAAGTCACTTGTAATGTAATTATCAATGTGGACCATCATGACACGCAAATCCGGTCTGACCAAAAACAAATCTGAATTGAACAACATGAACAACATTTGTAATGCATCATGTGGTGGTGTAGTGGTTAGCGCTGTCGCCTTGCACTGCTAGAGTCCGGGTTCGATTCCCAGCCAGGCTCGATTCCCGTCTCCGTGTGCATGGAGTTTGCATCTTCTCCCCGTGCTTGGTGGGTTTCCTCCGGGTACTCCGGTTTCCTCCCACAGTCCAAAGACATGTAGGTTAGGCTAATCGACATTCCCAAATCGCCTGTAGTCCAGTTCCAGTTTATCCCAAAGGTCCTCAGTGGGTTGAGGTCAGGGTTCTATGTTTGGGCCGTTTGAGTTCTTCCACACTGAACTCACCAAACCGTGTGTTTATAGTCCTTGCTTTGTGCACTGGCGCAAAGTCATGTTGGAATTAAAAAGGGCCTTCTCCAAACTGTTGCAAGAAAGTTGGAAACGTTAGCATTGTCCAAGATGTCTTGGTATGCTGAAGCAATAAGATTGTGCTTCAGTGAGGATTGTCCTGTAGTGTGTGAATGAGTGTGTGTATGTGTGTGTGCCCTGCGATGAATTGGCACCCTGTCCAGGGTGTACCACACCTTGTGCCCTAAAACTCCTGGGGTAGGCTCCAGGCCCCCTGTGACCCTGAATACAGGATGCAGTGATATAGATGATGAGTGAGTGAGGTGAGTGAGTTGCCAATGTTATAAAGAGGAAATATTTGGTAATATGATGGGTCAGTGGCTTAGTGGTTAGCACTGTCACCTCGCACCTTCAGGGCCCGGGTTCGATTCCCACCTTGAGGTCTGTGTGCATGTAGTTTGCATGTTCTCCACGTGCTTGGTGGGTTTCCTCTAGGTTTTCTCCCACAGTCCAAAAACATGCAGATTAGGCTAATTCCCGAATGTGTGTGAATGTTGACCGCAGATCCTGCCACGATTGTAAAATGGGAGTAAATACAATGGTCAACTTTGGCCTCCACGGTTCTTATTTGAACAGAGGTTCCTAGATGGATGGATGGATTTGGTAATATATGACATACAAAAAAAAAAGGATTCTATCTCTGGATGTCTGATGCTCTTGGGTTTGCTTTTAGACATCATTTATGCAACAAGTTCTATAAGTCTGTGATATAAATTGCTTTATGGTACATTTGTGCCTCAATCAGTATCATGTTCTTTACAATAGGTTTAGGACTGTCTTCTGTAAACACGAGCAACGCATCAACGTTTAGCTGAACACACAGAGTCACATAATGGAAGGCGGGCATTTTGGGAAACCTGTATCACTTTTTTTTTTTTTTTCTCTCAGTGGAAAGAGGAATTGCTGCCCAAAAACTGGAAGTGATAAAGTGATGAAGTTCCCCCTTTTACACACTGTTTACAGCACTAAAGAGTTTTATGGTGAGAGGAAGTTTGTAGAGTGTATATGTGAGAGAAATCCTTTAGGTTTAGGTTTGTGTGATGTTTTAGAGGGCTAAAAGGATCCAAACGCTTTCTAGACTTTGGGGGAACATGAACAAATCAGAAGCCTGAATAACCTGTGTGAGAAATGAAAAGATGAAACCTTACATCAGGTCACCGGACTTCAATATAGATGACGCATAGTAGCAAAATTAACAAAATAATCACATCTTACAAGCATTGCAGTACTGTGCAAAAGTCTTGACCCCCCTCATTTTTTCATATTTTGCTTCCAAAGAGCGCATGTTAAAAAAAAAAAAAAAAAAAAATATATATATATATATATATATATATATATATCATCCTGAGGAATAGTTCTCCAGGCTTCCTGAAGGGAGTTTTTTTTTTAAGAAACCTTTTCATCATTTAAGCATAAAACATCTAATTTAAGTCATGAACCAGATGATGACAGATGATCAGGCCGGTGATTAGTATACTAGTGATGCGAAATGCTGAGTGCTTGGAACAAGTGAGAGGGGAAAGGAGGTTGCTGCTGTGGATAGTACATTAAAAATATATATTTTCAATTGTATCTTTAGGTACTTTGCAGGCTGTCACAGTAAAACATTTGTTCCCATTTCTTGAATTTAATATACATCATTTCATTTCATTTAATACGAAGAAATGGGGGGGGGGGGGGGGTCAAGACTTTTGCACGGTGCTGTACAAGCTCTAGCACAAAACTGCTAAGGTGAACATGTCTTGGAATTGTCTTAACAGTCCCTGAACCACTCTTTGAACCCAGTAAATGATTTTATAGTCCTTATCAAGGACAGACGACATGTTTTTTTCAAGATTTCTTCCTGTGTGGAGGTAAACCCTGGTCATGAAGCGTCTCCTCTAAAAAAAAATAAATAAAAAAAATAAACAAAACAGGGGGCCATGAAACCTAGCGTAGCCCCAGAGCCGCGGCAACAGCTGTTGTTCCTAAAGCAGGAGGTCAAAGAACCGAGACAAAAGCCTGAGCTCGTATAAGCCGCCTTTTGTTGACGCCTTCTGGAAACGTTTGAGGTCAGGGTTCTATGTTTGGGCCGTTTGAGTTCTTCCACACTGAACTCACCAAACCGTGTGTTTATAGTCCTTGCTTTGTGCACTGGCGCAAAGTCATGTTGGAATTAAAAAGGGCCTTCTCCAAACTGTTGCAAGAAAGTTGGAAACGTTAGCATTGTCCAAGATGTCTTGGTATGCTGAAGCAATAAGATTGTGCTTCAGTGAGGATTGTCCTGTAGTGTGTGAATGAGTGTGTGTATGTGTGTGTGCCCTGCGATGAATTGGCACCCTGTCCAGGGTGTACCACACCTTGTGCCCTAAGACTCCTGGGGTAGGCTCCAGGCCCCCTGTGACCCTGAATACAGGATGCAGTGATATAGATGATGAGTGAGTGAGGTGAGTATATAAATGTGGGTTGCCAATGTTATAAAGAGGAAATATTTGGTAATATGATGGGTCAGTGGCTTAGTGGTTAGCACTGTCACCTCGCACCTTCAGGGCCCGGGTTCGATTCCCACCTTGAGGTCTGTGTGCATGTAGTTTGCATGTTCTGCACGTGCTTGGTGGGTTTCCTCTAGGTTTTCTCCCACAGTCCAAAAACATGCAGATTAGGCTAATTCCCGAATGTGTGTGAATGTTGACCGCAGATCCTGCCACGATTGTAAAATGGGAGTAAATACAATGGTCAACTTTGGCCTCCACGGTTCTTATTTGAACAGAGGTTCCTAGATGGATGGATGGATTTGGTAATATATGACATACAAAAAAAAAAGGATTCTATCTCTGGATGTCTGATGCTCTTGGGTTTGCTTTTAGACATCATTTATGCAACAAGTTCTATAAGTCTGTGATATAAATTGCTTTATGGTACATTTGTGCCTCAATCAGTATCATGTTCTTTACAATAGGTTTAGGACTGTCTTCTGTAAACACTAGCAACGCATCAACATTTAGCTGAACACACAGAGTCACATAATGGAAGGCGGGCATTTTGGGAAACCTGTATCACTTTTTTTTTTTTTTTTTTCTCTCAGTGGAAAGAGGAATTGCTGCCCAAAAACTGGAAGCGATAAAGTGATGAAGTTCCCCCTTTTACACACTGTTTACAGCACTAAAGAGTTTTATGGTGAGAGGAAGTTTGTAGAGTGTATATGTGAGAGAAATCCTTTAGGTTTAGGTTTGTGTGATGTTTTAGAGGGCTAAAAGGATCCAAACGCTTTCTAGACTTTGGGGGAACATGAACAAATCAGAAGCCTGAATAACCTGTGTGAGAAATGAAAAGATGAAACCTTACATCAGGTCACCGGACTTCAATATAGATGACGCATAGTAGCAAAATTAACAAAATAATCACATCTTACAAGCATTGCAGTACTGTGCAAAAGTCTTGACCCCCCTCATTTTTTCATATTTTGCTTCCAAAGAGCGCATGTTAAAAAAATAAATAAATAAATAAAAAAAAAATATATATATATATATATATATATATATATATCATCCTGAGGAATAGTTCTCCAGGCTTCCTGAAGGGAGTTTTTTTTTTTTAAGAAACCTTTTCATCATTTAAGCATAAAACATCTAATTTAAGTCATGAACCAGATGATGACAGATGATCAGGCCGGTGATTAGTATACTAGTGATGCGAAATGCTGAGTGCTTGGAACAAGTGAGAGGGGAAAGGAGGTTGCTGCTGTGGATAGTACATTAAAAATATATATTTTCAATTGTATCTTTAGGTACTTTGCAGGCTGTCACAGTAAAACATTTGTTCCCATTTCTTGAATTTAATATACATCATTTCATTTCATTTAATACGAAGAAATGGGGGGGGGGGGGGGGGGGGGGGGGGGTCAAGACTTTTGCACGGTGCTGTACAAGCTCTAGCACAAAACTGCTAAGGTGAACATGTCTTGGAATTGTCTTAACAGTCCCTGAACCACTCTTTGAACCCAGTAAATGATTTTATAGTCCTTATCAAGGACAGACGACATGTTTTTTTCAAGATTTCTTCCTGTGTGGAGGTAAACCCTGGTTATGAAGCGTCTCCTCTAAAAAAAAATAAATAAAAAAAATAAACAAAACAGGGGGCCATGAAACCTAGCGTAGCCCCAGAGCCGCGGCAACAGCTGTTGTTCCTAAAGCAGGAGGTCAAAGAACCGAGACAAAAGCCTGAGCTCGTATAAGCCGCCTTTTGTTGACGCCTTCTGGAAACGTTCCAAGCGTCACATCCTAACTTTCCCTGGACACTCGGGAACGATCCATACTGGATGGAAACGGGAACAGAATAGTCTGGAAGGAGAGGTCACAGAAAGACGTCCAGGCGTTAGCATGATGTGTTGACAAAAGATCCAGTCCAGTTTTTACACAAAATAATGGCACCTCCGTCATGTTTCAACTGTATACAGACGTGGCTCAGGAAGAACGATAACCTGTTTAATAATCATACGCGTGTCAAAATGACATCATCTGTCCAGCATAGACATGTTTGAAATCTGGAGGTGTCTCGTCTTCTTTTCTTTTTTATGCTATTGCTGCTCAGAACTATTTATTTATTTATTTATTTATTTATTTCACTGTAAGTGGAATCAGTGCACTTGTTTCACACGTTTGATTTTTACAGCACAGCGAGTCTGACCCAGATACGAGCCCGAAGACAGCATGATTCCCGTCTGCATGGGCTAATAATAATAACGAAAGTGGCTGCTCACCTTCCCACCTGCGGGAAAACAAACCTCAAAGATTCATAAGAAATCCCTAAAATAGACGTCACGTATGTCTCTGCTTGTTGTTGTTCCCGTATCTCTTGCACGACAAGCATTTTTCATTTTTCAACCGCAAGCAGATACAGTACAGTATTAGTAATCAGAAGGTCATGAGTTGAAATGGTCGAATGTTGACCTTGTTTCCCAACCTGAACACTGCTAGAAGCGTGAAATGTCAGTGCGATGTCTTTAGATGTCATTAGGGGGCAAGACGACCGCGTCTGAGGTGAGGTTGTCCGAGCCGTCACTATTTAAAATCTCCCAACAGCAGGTCGTCCTTTTCTTGTCTTCTGGTCCAGTCGTATTCCTCAGGTGGCACTGAGACGTGCGACATCGTCATCGTTAATTACACCAAATAGCAACATTACTGTACATAAAGAACATATCATAATATTCTGAATCAAAAAAATAAAATAAAAAACTTTCATTTTATTTTTCATCACAATATTTGCTGGATCTTTTTAGATCATTTATATATATAATTTAATTAACATGTTGTGCCACATCTTGTTACTTGTTAATTTCAGCCACATGTTACTTTACCTTCTTTACTTTCCCTCATTACTTTACTTTTTAATTTACTTGTTAATTAGTCATTTCAGCTGTGTTGCTTTATATCTCACTTTACTCATTACTTTATGTCCTACTTTCATTCATGACCTTAAATCGTAATTCACTTTACACCTTACTTCGTTTCTTACTTTACTTCTTGCATGATAATTTCAGCTACTTGTTACTTTCTATCTTACTTTACTTCTTACATTACTTGTTGCTTGATAATTTCAGCTACTTGTTACTTTACCTCTTACTTCATCTCCTTCTTCTTACGATACCTTTCAATTTACTTGTTACTTAGTAATTTCAGCTACTTATTACTTTCTTTACTACTTTACCTCTTATACTGTATGTTTAGTTGAGTTTAGTTTAGTATGTTACTTCGTACTTCAATTCTTGCATTACTTGATAATTTCAGCTACTTGTTACTTTACCTCTTACTTCATCTCCTTCTTCTTGCGATACCCTTCAATTTACTTGTTACTTGGTAATTTTAGCTACTTGTTGCTTAAAAACTAACTTTTCATTCATTTATTTATTACTTTACTAACAACTTTACTTCTTACTTTATTTAACACTTGTAAAAGTAAATGTACTTTAATTTAGCTATTAGCTGCCTTATGTCTTACTTTGCTCTTTTCTTCTCAGTTTGCTTTTTACTTTACCTGTTACTAGTAAGGTACTAATTATTTAACTTCAAACTTTACTCATACTTTACATCTTGGTTTACTATACATTTGATACTTTACTATACAGTTGTTGCTTCATATTTTATTTACCTTGTTACCCTTTACTGTCTTACAGAAACAATTACGAACATATCTACTGTAATACTTACTGTATAATACCATAATATTGATATTTAGCCAGGTCACGCCAGGTTTGTTGGGCAAATTGTAATTGTTTATACAATGTTTACCATACATGTATAACAGTGGCATGATAAGGCACATATGCAATAAAAAAAACCCAAAAGAGGGCATGGCAAAATAGTTGAATAGCACCTACCAATAAAATGCAAAGCAGTTTTGTTAAATCTAAGTGATAGATTTTCTTGTAGCCCATGATGTAATGTTTCAGGAAGAGACAGTTCAGAGATCAAAGCCTGAATAAAATGAATAAAAGACAAAAAATTCAGGGAAACTAATTGTGAATGAACGTCATACTAACCTGACTAAAATTGTTTCTATGGAAACACACACAATCATCATAATAATGATCGTCTCGGATAATTGGAGCAAGAGCACTGTGCAATAATTGTCAAGTGTTTTCTCGTCACTCGATCATAAAAACCTTCAATGAATTGTTACATTTGCACCCGAACAAAATCACATTAGACTGTAAATACACCTCTTAAAACTCTCACCCTGCTGTGTTACCAGCTTTCATTTTAAAATTCTTGTTACTATCACAGAATCCCTGCACACCACCTCATTTACACAGACGTGTGTGAGCCGTCAGACGGAAAGCTGTAAGAGGCTTAACCGGGCTCTCCATGACCCCCCTTAGGACCCGGAGGTGTTTATACAGACGATCTCCGCCTCTGTGTGCGTCTGTGTGTGCGTGTGGGTGTGTGTGCGGCGGTGCATACAAATGATGTTTTGTTCAGCAGGTGCCCTTTCATGCTGCATCCTATCGCAGGGTGAAGTGCATTATGGGAAATGTGCAGCTGATTGATAAATAGGAAACGCAAAACTGTAATTTAGCTGCACTTGTGTGTGTGTGTGTGTGTGTGTGTGTGTGTGTGTGTGTTTGTTTGTGTCTTTTTTCTCTTACGAAACAAAAAAAAAGATAATCATTTATATAAAAAAAATTATTAAAAGAAAGAATTGGCTGATTAATATTTATTATTGTTGTTGTTGTAAAAATATTTATAAAAATTTTTTTTAACCAAAAACTGATGTCTGTTTCTCTCTCACACACACACAGAGCTGGTGTGTAACTGCAGCACGGAGGGTGTGTTGGACCCGGACGAGTGTGACCGTGACACGGGACAGTGTGTGTGCATGATGGGATACACAGGGCTCCAGTGCGAGGAGTGTAAGGAAGACCACTTCAGCAACGGCACCATCGGCTGTCTCCCCTGCAGCTGCGACACATTTGGTGCCGTTGGTCCGGGATGTGACAGGTGAGAGGCATTCTGGGTAACAATCAATGGTTTGTATAGGGTAAGCTACATTAGGAGGTCGATATGAGTTTTGTTCCTAATCTTAGTGTTATAGATACATGTGTGTGAGTGTGTGTCTGTACTCCGGGTGTAGGTGTGTGTAGGAGTTTTCTTTTGATTCTGCATTGGATTGGATTCAGGGGAACAAATCTATCCTGACGTGTGGGAGGTAAATTCGTCACGTCTTATATTTATACTCGCCACGAATCAAAATGAAAAGTGGAGAAAGAAGCAAGGAGCGAAGAAGAAGTAGAAAAAACGAGTCCTGACTTTTTGTGCTGTTTGCTCATTCATTCCTAAAAGAAATAAATCTTATAACAAGCCTTTTAGTTTATCTTTTTTGGCTGTCACTGTTGATAGTGAAGAAATTTCTGTGAGGGCAAACTTGCATTGAATGTCTGTCTTCTTGATGTTGGTGTCATCATTTTTCTTAGTACGAAGGATGCACAAAGTTTTGCTCCCAGCTCTGTTTCACTGATGCATTTAACATACTATTGTTATTAATTTAGGAATCATTAAATATCAGTTATCTTTGCAACACTGTCTAATTGGAATCAGCGTATTAGAATAGCATAGAAACGTTGGCTAAACATAAACGGGATGCTAGCTACGAAATAAAACTCTTAATAGTAAGAAATAAAAACTCAAGCACTTGTGTATTTCTAATTGTTGCAGAAATAGCTAAACACAAGTATCTTGTATTTAACTATATAAAACAAGGTATTCAAAAATCTAATTTAAACATAAAAAGTTATAGCTAAATGTAGCATATGAGCTGCTTCAGTTAGCAATCTGTGATGACACTGCAAAATACCTACAGTGGCTAGCTAGGATATGACTAGCGTTTAACTAGTAAAATAATGAATTATAATGTTTAATGTTACTTAACTAGATTTTTTTTTAAATGTCTGTTCAGCTACTTTTTAAAAACTAGATGGCATTATTGATGAAGTCCTGTTACATATTAGTTAGCTGGTAACTAGGTTTTTTTTTTTTTGCTAGCTAAAAGATTGAGCTAGGATTTAGCTAGTTAAACAGTGTATCAAACAATTATTTTAATAGATATGAATTTATTAACCTTGCTGGCTAGCTGTATTAACACTGTGACAGAGTTGAGGTGCTCCAGTTAGCGATAATTCGTACTACAATATACATAGTATATATATATCTATGTGACATTTCTATCCATATAAAAAGACATAAATGCTAAATGAACAGCCTCACACAGGTATTACTGTAGCTAGCTACAAAGAGTGTCTTTTGTGTTCAATATTCCTAGCACAAATTCATGAGCTTCTTTGGCACACACAGCAGATCTGTATTAGCTTATTAGCGCTGTACGGTAAAGGAACAAATAGCTGATTATCGGTATGAAAGAAGAAGAAAAAACATTTGGTAATCTTATGAGCAATAAGCTACATGACGCTATTAATAATATGCTAATGTTGCTAAGCTATTAGTGACACGCTAGCAGAAAATGAAAATGAATTAGCCGGTTATCGTTATGTTAAATTATATTATTTCTCCTTAAATAAGTGAATAAGAAGCCAGAGGGGGCGAGAGAAGAAAAAAAAAAACACTTCCTGTTTTTGAGCTAGAGAGGAGGATTATGGGATTGAGATAGTGGGAGAGAAATCGGACACGCGCCCACACACAGAGCTCTCGTCATTGTGTAACACTGACCTACTTAGTATGTAGCTGACCGCCTTCGGCTCTTTAAAATATTATTAGTGCCACACACACACACACACACACACACACACTAAGGTCATGTCATGAGCTTTGGTTAAAAGCTAATCTACTGTATATTTTGGGTTTGGATCGCTTGGCTGTAAAAAACATGAAAATTTTGATGTATCATGTTTTTCATATTATCTTTTCAAAAGTGAGTCAAAGTCTCTTTGTGCATTTGTGTGTGTGTGTGTGTGTGTGTGTGTGTGTGTGATCAATATGTCCGTCTGTGCAGCGTGTGAGATGGAAAAGTACAGCGGCTGAATAATGCACACACTCGCGTCTTTAACCCTCGGCTCACACTGCGCTGTTGATTAGCGCTAATGAATTATTGATTCAGTCAGACTCCACTACAGAGTTTTTATTTCATGAGTTACTAACACAATCCCGCCAGGTTATGTTTCTCAGCTCGCGCTCGTCATCATCTGTCACTGAAACCGAGCGTTTTTATTGGCCGGTCAGTAGAGATGGGGGGGGGGGGGGGGGGGGTTGGGCGGGGGGGAAGCTATTCAGTCATGAATTGCGATTCATTTTGTGCTAAGAAATAGATTTGAAAATGATAAATAGAGGTTTAATAGAGATGCACCGGTCGATCAGACAGTAACCGGAATTGGTTATCGGACTTTCAGCTCGAGCTGCCATGACCGATCACGTCGGAGAGGTTGATGGCGTTTTATTATCAAACGTTACGCGCATTGAAACCCTCCGGTGGCCTTTTTCTCCAAACTCCACCAGTCAATCTCGAAACATGCATGTTGGAGGCTACGTGTGTCCGCGTGCTCGAAACTGCTTCATACGCGTAAGAAGATGCAACAAAACAAACCCAGGTGGCGCACTCCAAACTATTTACACACTTTCATCCCGTGCGGTAGGAGTGGATTACTTGATAAGTCTGTTTAGAAATAATAATTATGGTGAATGACAGACATACAGTATGCGCTGCTCAGTAACAATGTAACTTTCTGTTTCATTTAATTTGAAGTTAAATGTTAAACTGTTGTATTTAAAGTTGGTTTGTAGTGTTTAAACGCTGCGCTTAGTTTTTAACTGAGATAACTAAAGTTATAATAAGGAACGGGCTACATTCCATTTACTTGTTCAATTCTGCTCTGAGGTTTTCGAATAAAGCTAAGGTATATAAAGTTCGTTGTTGTAGCTCAACGGTTTTTTAAATTTTTATTTCAAGGTCTTGAAATTGTAACAAAATTGTAAAAAATGTCATATTGGATCTTATCATTATTGTAGCTTTAAACATTACAGAGGAATGTCTGTGTTTATACAAATCAGTAAACTAATCAGTTCATTAGTGAATTCTTTCTAAAAGGGACAGAGGAATGAGTCGTGTGTGTGTGTGTGTGTGTGTGTGTGTGTGTGTGTGTGTGTGTGTGTGTGCGTGCGTGCGTGCGTGCGTGCGTGTGTCTGTGTGTCTGTGTGTGTGTGTGTGTGTGTGTGTGTGTGTGTGTGCGTGCGTGCGTGCGTGTGTGCGTGCGTGTGTGTGTGTGTGTGTGTGTGTGTGTGTGCGCGTCTTGTTCCTCTACTACAAAGCAACACGGATGTCTGTGTTTACAGCAAACACTGCAAACTTCAGACATGAAGGACGTGTTTCATCTGGAAAGAGAGGGAGCGACACACACACACACACACACACACACACACACACAGAAAGAGAGACAGAGACAAATGCCCTGTGTGAAGTATAATGACGGTTTGGGGTGTTAGTGAGGGACAAATCGATCATTATCTCAAACTGATAATCCAATCTGTGTGTGTGTGTGTGTGTGTGTGTGTGTGAATGGAGAAAAGCCTCCCACACCATTCATAACTCAAGACTGATGACTAATCAAGTTTTTATAAAGGAGCCAGAGGGAGAGAGAGTGTGCATGTGCGTGTGTGTGTGTCTCCCCCACAGAGCTATTCACTGTCTGCCTGTCTCTGTCTGTCCCGGTTTTTATGTGTTTAACTGTCTGTCTCTTTCACTCTGTCTGTCTGTCTGTATGTCTCTCACCCACTCTGTGTCTGTCTGTCCGGCTTCCTGTATGTCTCTCACCCACTCTGTGTCTGTCTGTCCGACTTCCTGTATGTCTCTCACCCACTCTGTGTCTGTCTGTCTGTCTGTCCGGCTTCCTGTATGTCTCTCACCCACTCTGTGTCTGTCTGTCCGGCTTCCTGTATGTCTCTCACCCACTCTGTGTCTGTCTGTCTGTCTGTCCGACTTCCTGTATGTCTCTCAGCCACTCTGTGTCTGTCTGTCCAACTTCCTGTATGTCTCTCACCCACTCTGTGTCTGTCTGTCTGTCCGACTTCCTGTCTGTCGGTCTGTCTATCTGATTTTCTGTCTGTATTTCACCCACTCCCTGTTTGTCTGTCTGTCTCTCACCCATTGTCTGTCTGCCTCTCCTACTTTGTATCTCTCTGTCTCTGTCCGTCTGTCTCATTTACTCTTTGTCTGTCTCTTTCCCAATCTCTGTCTGTCCATCTCTCACACTCTCCTTCTGTTTGTCTGTGTATGTGTGTGTCTCTCTCTCAGTCTATCTGCCTTTGTGTCCCTCTGTCTGTCTCGTTGTCTGTCCCACTCTCTGTCTCTTTCTCTCCGTCTGCGTATGTCTTTTTGTTTGTCTCTTATGCACTCTGTCACTCTCTTTCTCCGCGTTCTCTGTCTGTCTCTCTGTCTACAAATGTGTCTCTCTGTCTGCCGATGTGTCTCCCCTGCTTTTTTATTTCTCTGTCTGCCTCACTGTCTGTCTTCCGTCTATTTGTCTGTCGGTGTGGGTCTCTTCTCCTGTCTGTCTCCCTCCTTTCTGTCTGTCTCTCATTCCTACACCTGTTTCTCCCTCTCTCTGTTTTTCTTTCCCTCGGTCTGTCTCTCTCTCTCTCTCTCTCTCTCTGATGGGACAGGTCGTATGTCACACCTCTCTCTTATTCCGCAGCATGCTGCATGCTCCTGAGTCGTCACCATGGCAACCTGGCTATCGGTCGGCTCACATTCACATATACATACATGCGCCCACACACACACACACACACACACACACACACACACACACACACACACACACACACACACACACACACACACACAGACTGCAAATGTACCCACTAATCCCCAGGAGGTGTTTCCTCTTTATGTCTCTCTCACACTAGCAGCTCAGCACAGCTGGAAACATCATCATCGTGTGTGTGTGTGTGTGTGTGTGTGTGTGTGTGTGTGTGTGGGTGGGTGTATGTGTGTGTGAGAGAGAAAGAGAGAGACAGACAGAGAGAGAGAGAGAGAGAGAGAGAGAGAGAGAGAGAGAGCATATATGAGTGTGTGTGTGTGTGATGCATATTTTATAAGCCAGCCAATAATTTAAAGAGAAATCATTCAGAAGAAACTCCGCCCTCCTTCATGCAGTCTGCCTTTCCTTCTCATTCCTCCATTTTCAACATCCTTCCATCCAAACTGTCTCTCCTTTCTTCCCCATTTCTCCATCCACACACACCCTTCTTTATTCCTCATCACACATTTCCCCCCTTTTTTCCATCCCTTCTTTCTTTCTTTCTTTCTTTCTTGCTTTTCATCCCTCATTTATTCTTACAATCTCTCCCTTCATACATTTCATCCCTTTTATTCTTTCTTTCTCCTCTTTTCATCTTTTTCATTCCTGCATCCATACTTTACATTTTTTTCCCTTTCTTATCCCTAAATCATTTTCATCCCATCACCCTCAGAGACAGAGGACTTTTCCCCTTCTCCCCTTACTGCCCCTTCTTTCTTTCTCATCACTTTATCCTCTACATCTTTCCACCCACCTTCTCTTCATTCCTCTGCATCATCGTCTCCACAGACAAATACATTTACATTCCTCCATCCTCATCACCTCTTCATCACCTCTTCATCCATAACGTCCCTTCTTTCTTTCCCACCCTTCCTTTTTTCATCCTCAGTTTCTTTCTTCTGCATTCTTCCTCATCTCTCTATCCTTCCATCCTCATCCTTCTGCCGTCTCTACCTTCCTTCCTTCCTTTCTTTCTTACTTCCATGTCTGCCGTCATCTCCTATTTATCTTTCTTTTCATTTCTCTGGTCACATTTCTCTTATTTCATCCTCACATCCTTTCCTTTAATTCTTCTTTATCTCCCCATTCTCTTTATCTGTTCATTATCCTCATTACTCCATCCGCATATTTATTTATTTATTGATTTCTCACCCCACATTATTTTCATCCCTCCTTCATCTTTTCTTCTTTCTTTCTCATCTTTCATCCTTTTAATTTCTCCATCTATATTTTCATGTTTTTCTTTCAATCCATTCTTTCTTTCTTTCTTTCTTTCTTTCGCATCCTTGCATCCTTTTCATCCCTTTTTTCCTACTCTTTCTTCAGCATTTCTTGCTTCTCTATCTCCCGTCTTCTTTCCCCTTTTACCATGTTTCTCTCATTTCATGCCTCCATCCTTTTTATATTTCATACTTGTCCCTTGTCTCTCCGTTGTCTTTATCCATCATTCATTGTTTTTATCATTCATAAATGACAGCCGTCCAGCTTCTTCGTCTCTCCATCCTCCTCATCCTTTTTATCGTTATCTTTCTTTCATGCTCTTCATCCCTCTATCCTTTCGTCTGGTGCTGCATCTTCAGCTCAGATTCACTGCAAAATGAGATAAATCCAACATTTGCAGTTTTAAGAAAAATTAGTGTTTTTTTTTTCTTTACAAGAAGAAAGAAGGATTGCCGAACTGAAATAATGTTTTTTTAGGAGGTTACGGCATTAATCACAACGTTAATCACAAGGTTAATCACAAGGTTAATCACAACAGCCAAAATATTAGGTCAGATCTGTCAGTCATCCGTATTATCTCTCTTTAGCTGTATTCTTATAAAATCTTGTTGCCTTTTTTATCTTTAAAGAAAGAAATGCATGAAAAGGTAGTAATGTGTGTGTATGTGTGTGCACGCACACGTGTCTGTGTGTGTGTGTGCGTACGCGTGTCTGTGTGCGTGTGCGTACGTCTACTGGTCCAGATGTGAGTCATGCTTTTTCCCAGTCACTCGTCTGGAGCTAGCTGAATTAAAAATGAGAGACATAGACATCTTTGTTGTTTGGTGTGAGTGTGTGTGTGTGTGTGTGTCAGTGTGGGTTCGCTGTCTGGAGCAAGGCTGATTTGAACACGCACGTAAGCAGACACACAGAATGGAACGATAAAGAGGGTGGATGGATTTAAAGGACAAAGGAAAAAAAATAGAAGAAGGATCAGATTGAAAGATCAAGGAGATGTAGAGACAAAGAGGATGAAGGGATGGAAAATAGAGGGAAAAGGAGGATGTAGAGATGAAGAGGATAAAAGGATGGAGGACAAAGATTTAAAGGAAGGAGAGATGGAAAAAATGAGATGAATGGAGAAAAATATTTAAGGATGAAGAAGACGAAGCGATAAAACCTATGGATAGATGAGAACATGGAAAGATGATGAGAATGGAGAGATAAAAAAGGGTGAATGGATGAGAAGATGGACAGATCAGAAGAATGACAAGATACAGGCGATAAAGGAAGGAAGTAGAAGATGAAGCGTTAAAGAGGTATAGTGCTTGAAAACAAGAAAATGAAGGAAGGTAAAGACGTCGAAAAAGAGATTGATGAAGGAAGTGAATGAAATAATCAGATGAGAGAAAGATGAAGATGAAAAGGATGATGTTGAGATAAAGAGGAAGAAGGAATAAAAAGAAGGAAGAATCAAATGGATGAAGAGATAAAGACTATGGATGGTAAAGATGGAAAGATCAGAAGAATTTAGGAATATCAAAAGTATCAAAAGATGAAGAGGATGGAGAAATGAGAAGATGAAGAGGTTGGAGGAATGAGAAGATGAAGAGGATGGAGGAATGAGAAGATGAAGAGGATGGAGGAATGAGAAGATGAAGAGGATGGAGAAATGAGAAGATGAAGATAGGATGGAGAAATGAGAAGATGAAGATAGGATGGCGGAATGAGAAGATGAAGATAGGATGGCGGAATGAGAAGATGAAGAGAGGATGGAAGTATGAGAAGATGAAGAGGATGGAGGAATGACAAGATGAAGAGGATGGAGGAATGAGAAGATGAAGAGGATGGGGGAATGAGAAGATGAAGAGGATGGGGGAATGAGAAGATGAAGAGAGGATGGAGAAATGAGAAGATGAAGATAGGATGGCGGAATGAGAAGATGAAGAGGATGGAGGAATGACAAGATGAAGAGGATGGAGGAATGAGAAGATGAAGAGGATGGAGAAATGAGAAGATGAAGATAGGATGGAGAAATGAGAAGATGAAGATAGGATGGCGGAATGAGAAGATGAAGAGGATGGGGGAATGAGAAGATGAAGAGAGGATGGAAGTATGAGAAGATGAAGAGGATGGAGGAATGACAAGATGAAGAGGATGGAAGAATAAAAAGATGAAGAGGATGGAAGAATGAGAAGATGAAGAGGATGGAGGAATGAGAAGGTGAAGAGGATGGAGAATGAGAAGATGAAGAGAGGATGGAGGAATGAGAAGATGAAGAGGATGGGGGAATGAGAAGATGAAGAGAGGATGGAAGTATGAGAAGATGAAGAGGATGGAGGAATGACAAGATGAAGAGGATGGAGGAATGAGAAGATGAAGAGGATGGGGGAATGAGAAGATGAAGAGAGGATGGAAGTATGAGAAGATGAAGAGGATGGAGGAATGAGAAGATGAAGAGGATTGAAGAATGAGAAGATGAAGAGAGGATGGAGTAATGAGAAGATGAAGAGGATGGGGGAATGACAAGATGAAGACGATGGAGGAATGAGAAGATGAAGAGGATGAGGGAATGAGAAGATGGAAGTATGGGAAATATGTACGGTCATTTGCGTAACATAACTGAAAAGCTTGGCACATCAGCCGGAGCTGGAGGAAGGTGGGTGGGGCTTTCAGGAAGCGTTAGCTAACATAGGAGAGTTTCAAAACATCTATGCAAATCATCAGCTGGTTTGAATAAACGGAATGAGTGTGTGATGAGTTTGCAACTTTCTGACATAGCAAAAGTGAAGTATAAATTTGGATGTATTTTCAAGGTTCCAGTTGCGATGTACCATGCGATACTTTCTCATGAGCTAGGTGGCGCCAGTGAGCCCTGAATCTATAGGTAAACAACCTGTAGAGTATACCATGTAGCCAGTGTTTAATGTCATGGATAGAAAAAAAAGATGAAATCCGTTAAGATATGAAAACAAGTGTTCAGTAAGGTTAGGCGTAAATTACAGCGGGTTTTATTGTAGCGTAACACATTTGTAATCAACGTGATGTGATTTGAGTGGATGATATTGTAACCTTATTTAATAGTAACTTAGCAACTTGTGATCTCCCAATGTAATTGATATATACTGTAAATATAAATATTTAAATGTAAATATGTGTAAAATCTTTTCAAATAGATATAAATCTGATCTTGTGTTTATTGTAACAGAGAGCTAAGAGGCTGGTTTGGGTTGTGTATGGGGTGTGTTGAAAGTCTGCACGCGTCAGTGTTTGGCGTGATCGATGTGACACAGAGTTGGACGAATGGCGCCGTTCATATGTCACGTGATCTCGGATCTGATTGCTCCGGATCGTTTCCTGGAAGATAGATGGGTCAGGGCTGGTTTACTTATTTCCTGGTCCTGAGGCTGCACAGGTATTTAAACCCTGCCAAAGTGTGTGTGTGTGATACACAAGACAAGACGTGAGAATAAGACTTGAGCTGAAAGAGTATTGATTGATTGATTGATTGATTGATTGATTGTTTACTCTACTGTATGTTTAATCGCCATGTCAAAATATCGGCTGGTACAGTGGAATGTTTGCTTCATGCTCTATGCTATATGTTTTTATTGCACTGTGTGTGTTGTGCAAATCTATGGCTTGGGTTATGTAATGGACAATAAAAAAGAGCTTTATTCGTCTTTAGCTTCACCAGCTGGTTATGGAGCCAAAAAAAAGGAAACAGCGAGGGCAGTAAAACATAAAATGTATTCAGTATAAAATGTGAATTTTGTAATTGATCGGTTTTTTTTTTTTATCAGTTGTTATATGTGTGTTAGAAAAATGGGATGTCCTACGTAGAGCTGTGTGATATGCTGATATAATATCAGTACAGTGGCACGTCGACATACCAATTTATAAAACAAACTGTAGGCGGCTCCCTCGTCTTCTTGCTACCGTCCTTGCTAACATTCTTTGGACCCATGGTGCTGTGTCTTCACTAAATCTTTCAAAAAAAAAAAAAAAAATGCAACTGTATAATGATTAATAACATTTGTGGGGAAACATGTTCTTAGAAATTAAACCTGATTTGATGTTCAGTTCAAGTTTGTACAGATTTTGTTCGAAATATTCTCTCCATTTCAATGTAAAATGTAATTTATTTGATTATTTTAACAGTTTTTATTTTATTTTAAGAATTTCATTAAACAAAGTAGTAATACAAGTAGTACCTGTATTAGCAATAGTAGCTCTAAACGTCATATTTGTTGTAGTAGTTGTCGCAATAATATTACTAGTGACCTCTAATTATTAACATAAGTAATAGTATTAGTTCTACTAAGTAGCACTATTTGTGGTTGTAGTGGTTTGTGTGGTTGTAATAGTAATACTAGTAGTGTTGGTAGTAGAAGTAATTCTACTACTACTTGTATTATTAGTAGTTGTTGTAGTAGCCCTAGACATCTTACTAGTAGGTGTAGTAAATGTAGTAATGGTAGTAGTTTTAATGGTAGTAGTTGTACCAGACGTAGAGTAATTCTACAAGTAGTAATTGTTTTTCTATTGATAGTAAGAGAATTTAAAGTAGTTAACTTTTAAGTTTTTTGGAGCAAGTATAGTAGTGGTTGGAGGTGTTAATTGTAGTATTAATACCATTAGTGGTAGTATAGTTGTATTTGTACTAGTTGTGTATTATTAGTGGGTAGTTATAGTAGTCATTTTACTGGTGTGAAATTAGTTATAGTATAAATGCTACTAGTACCGTAGTTTCTTTTGTAGTTTTTGTAGTTTTTGTGTCAATTATAGTGCTGATACTATTAGTGTTAGTGTTAGCAATACTGTTAGTATTAGTAGGTGTAGTTGTAGGAGTAATACTGATACTGTCCGACACGGTCGGTCCCTTGACAACTACTAGTAGTTAGAGTGTAGTAGTGGTGGTTGTAGTGGCGGTAATAGTAGTACTAACGGTAGCAGTAGTAATATTAACAGTAACAGTAGCCACACTGTTTAGTTGTTGCTGTGTGTGTGCGTACTAACCGTGTCCTCTGTCTCCTCTCACAGCTCAGGGACGTGTGTATGTAAGACGGGAGTATACGGCCCCAAGTGTGACGACTGCCACCCGGGATTCTTCCACTTCAGCACCACGGGGTGTCAGCCGTGTCAGTGCAACGGACACTCCACCTACTGCCACCCGCAATCCGGTAAGAGCGCGACACACCACCTCTCTCACCTCTCTTACGACAAATAATCACAAATACGGCGCAGAGTTGTCGGCACGCTGCATGAAAACAACAGGCACCCCGGGGAGAGTGATCGCGCTGAGCATGCTGAAGTAAGTGTAAAATAGCTGCCATTATTTCGTCAATTTAATCTAAATGCATGAAACGATCGCGAAGGTCCTGCACACATATTTATTATTTCATGACCTCGATGTGCTGGAATATCCTGTAGCTGCATTATTGTGTTAGCCTGCATTTCACGCGTTGTCTGAGTGTGTAAATATGCCAATAGATTGTGCGCTGGATCAAGTGCTATTCTGTAAGTCACATAATTATGCAGTTAGCGACTGAGGCTCATGTTTGTTTATGCGTACGTGTGTGTTAATCATTCTCCAGTTGGATATTTTTTAAATCTACTAATAGCTGTACAGCGCACACGCGCACATTGCACCGTTTATGTCCCTGCTGTTCAACGGAATAAAAAAAAAAAAAAAAGAAAAAACACAACCACTCAAATCATATGCGCTTAATCTGCTTACTACTTCTGGATGATGGATAATGTAGAGGGATGCCAATACTTTGCGCAGCAGAGCAGATGGGAGAGCAACAGGAAGACGCTGTCAGTAATTGTATGCATACAGTACAGAATGACACGCATGATAGATGGATGTGATAAAACATCAGAGTAACGGACAAAGCGAATGTTTCCAGAACGTTGCGGGGACGTTGTTGCAGTAACGTCACAGAGAAACATTTTTACATTTTCATCTGATTTAATAGTTCGTTAACATCCTAATATCATTGTGTGTGTGTGTATGAGTATGTGTGTGTGTGTGTGTGTGTGTGCGTGAATACATGTGTTCATACCAGCATGCCAACGTGTTGTGTGTCCATCTAGCCATCCATCTGCCATTTTCCGCAGTGTGTGTGTATGTGTGAGTGAGTGAGTGTGTGAGTGCAGATGGAAGCTCAGTTCTGATTTACTGCCCCCCTCACCCCCTTCCCCTCCCCACCTGGTTTCCCACAATGCTCTGGGCCTCTGGGCTGTCAGACAGCGACTTGGCTCACGTGATTTACGTGCTATAAATCGTGTCGTATATAACGTTCGCAGAGGCCCGGATTTCCCTCTCCATGACCTAAATAGAACATGTTCTGCTTTTGAATTAATGAATATGCAAAGCAGAGGACGGAGTCAATGCATACAGACTGTCTTTGTTAAGATTTGTGGGCGTGACCTGTCCAGTATATATATCTATATATATATATATATATTTGTTTGTTTGTTTGTTTGTTTTTTTGCAAAGCAAGACTAGTAATTATATACAGCACATACTAGTGATGCGACTTACCAGGGACCACCTGATACAATATTATCACGATACCTCAGTGCTGATTTGATTTGTATTGCAACGCTATAAGTATAAAGATCTTATAAATGTCCCGATTATTTATATATACCATTTTTTTTTTAACAAGGCAAATGACGAGGCAAGTGAGGCCTGCAGTTCTTTAGATGTTGTTCCGGGTTCTTTTATGAGCTCCTGGATGAGGCGTCGCTCTTGGAGTAATTTTGGTACTGTAGGCCAGCCAGTTTTCTCTATTTGTGGATAATGGCTCTCACCGTGGTTCGCTGGAGTCCCAAAGCCTTAGAAATGACTTGGTAACCCTTTCCAGATTGATACATGTCAGTTACTTTGTTTCTTAACTGTGCTTGAATTTCTTTGGATTACGTTGCTTTTTTAGATCTTTTAACGTGCTTCACTTTATCAGACAGGTTCGATTTAAGTGATTTCTTAATTCAACAGTTATGACGAAGTGGAATTTTACTCAGCTTTCCAAAAATCACAGTTAATACATGATTTAGCAAGGAGGCAATTACTTTTTCACAAAGTTACAGGTAGGTTTGGGTTTTTTTTCTTTAAAACTGTATTTACTCAGGTTAATTTTGTGAAATATGACTTTTTTTTTTTTTTTTTGATGACCTTAATAATTTAAACGTGACAAATGCGCAAAAAAAACAAACAACAATTTAGGAAGGGGGCAAATACTTTTTCACAGCACTGCATGTAGTATATGTATTTAGTATCTGCTGAAGCTACTGTAACTACTTCAACGGGAATGCTGCACAATAAGCGATGTGAGGGGTAGCTGTTTGAGCTTCACTCGTACTAGCTGCCTGCCTTGATCCGTTATCTATGGAAATGATTTACATTTTTTCATGTCTAGGCTTTAAAAATAGATTCTATAACATTCTATGTAAAACACCAGCGGAGTAATATGTACGTACCCATGTTTTGTAGGGGGAAAAAAATCCTATAAATAGAGTTGTTTTGGAAAGCTTCTGTAGAAATGATTTAGTGGCGAGTTATGGTTAGGCCAAAAATTTGACAGAGAATGCATTTCTTGCCACAACCCATCGCTTTTTTTTTTTTTCCAAGGTTGAAACCAGCACTAAGAATACACTGGCTTGTGCAACTACCAGTGGTCGGGGCTGGTTTCCTGCCCCTGGAATTGAACCTGGGGGGGGGGGGGGAGGGGGGTGGGGGATAGTGCCAAATTCTAACCACATTTCCACCAACAGGGTTCCCTGGTACCTCCTGTCCCAGACGGCAGCATTAAATACAGATGTGCTTTTGCTGATTATGAAGCATTTTGTCTCCATAAACCGCCTGGTTCATTTCAAAATACTCAGTCAGGGAGAATTTTTTTAACAAAACAAATGATTAAAATGAGCAAAAGTTGTACAACATCCTACTGCAGGTCTATGGAGTTACAAAGAACTGAGAAAAATGCTATAGGACACACATTCTATAGAATCCCACTGAAATTCTGTACAACATATGTTTTTTTGCAGGGATTGATAGGCCAAGCAATGTTTGAACAGTGACGTAGTCTGTGCCATATAGTATCTCCTAATACATACCACCTGTTTCTCTCTCTTTCTCTCAGGTATTTGTATGGACTGTCAGGACAACACTCAGGGACAGAACTGCGAGGAGTGTATGCCACGCTACTACAGAGCCCCAGGTGGAGGTGTGAAGCAGGAGTGTGTGCCCTGCCCTTGTTCTAGCCACAGCTCTTCAGGCACTTGCCACCTCGGTGAGACACAACACACTGCGCTTGGAAAATACTGGTAGCAGGTTACCAGCAGCTGTAACTTTCTGTAATACTTACACGTTTATTGGTTTAATACGATCAGGGTGGAGATTGTGGGTGGAGCACAGATGCAAAGGTCTTCGCTTTATTCTGAGGGTGTACAAACTTATGCAGTTTAGTCTTCTCCTGCCTTATTGCTGTTGAATTCTGGTTAGTTAGTGTTGACCTAACATGAGTTGATTTAAAAAAATAGTTTGTCTGGTGTTTTTTCGGTGAAGAGAATACATGTTTGTGTAACATGGAAGGAGTCTCCAGTGTTAGAGGTTTGTAATAATGAGAGGTGAGGGAAGTGTGTGTGAGGTAAATGTGTTAGAGGCTGTGTGAGGGGGTGTGTTGGGGTAGACAGTGTGGGTAGAGTTTGTTTGAGGGGAGTGTGTGAGGAGTTATTTGAGATTAAGCTGGTAATGTTTTTGATGTTCATGAAGATGATGTTGATGTTAATGATGATGAAGATGATTATGAGGATGATGAAAATGACGATGATGAGGATGTTGTTGGTGATGATGAGGAAGAGAATCAGGAGAATGTTGAGCATGACTAGGATGGTGGTGGTAATGGTGGTGAGTGTGATGATGATAGTGGTGATAATGATGATGATGTATTAATGGTGATGATGATGATGATGATAGTGATGATTATGATGTGGTGATTATGCTGGTGGTGATGATGTTGATGATGATGCTGATGGTAAAGATGTTGGCGCAGGTGATTATGATGATGGTGATGATGATGATGATGATAGTAATGTTGAGGTTGATGATGTTGATGATGATGCTTAAGGTAAAGATGCTGGCGCGGTTGATGATGATGATGTTGATGGTGATGATGCTGATGGTAAAGATGCTGGTGCGGTTGATTATGATGATGATGTTGTTGATGGTGATGGTGATGATGATGATGCTGATGGTAAAGATGCTGGTGTGGCTGAGTATGATGGTGATGATGATGATGATGTTGATGATTAGGTTGTTGATGCTGATCATGGTGATGATGATAATGATGTTGGCTCGGTTGATTATAATGTGTTGATGATGAGGGTCATGACGATGATGTGTTCATAATGGTGATGATGATAATGCTATTGATGATGAAGGTAGGGGCAGTAGACATGGCAGGCATAGACATCAACACAGTTGGTTGCAACCGTCTGACTTTTGGAGTGAGTCGTTGCCATGATAACGGAGATTGATGATGGCATGACGTGATGAGAACAGAGTTCTCTCTTGTTCTCTGTGTATGTATGTATGTATGTATGTATGAACGTACATTTAGATTAATTTATATATTAAATTATTTATTTGTATATTTCATACTATATAATAAATTATATAGTATAGAATACATGTAATTATATTTTTTATCATTAAATAATCATAATGTATTTTTTATTTGATTTGATTCAGTAACAAAATTTCTATCAAACAAATAACCCTTCAAATTTATATTAGTTTTACACTGTGGTAGCCATAAAACCTATTTTTTTATATTTACCGTTAGCTTTTATAATTGCTAATTTCATATAATATAATGTATTATTTATAATATATAATATATATTATATAATATTTAATTATCTTATTATACTGTATGTGGTTATAGTACTAATGCTATAAAATGTTAGTTCATGTAAGAAAGCCTAGCTGAATGTGCTGTGTGTGTGTGTGTTAGTCAACCAGCCAGCTTTCCCGCTCACCCTTTTCCCCAGTGTCATCAATATTTCAAATTGACTCTGACTGAGCTGTGTGTGTGTGTATGAGTCTGTAGTACAGACAGTCTAGATCATTCTAAGTAGTCTGTGGGGCCAAATCACATTGTGTTACATTGTAAAAATCAATGTGTGTGAGTGTGTCTGTATGTGTGTGTGTGTGTGTGTGTGTGTGTGTGTGTGTGTAGGTTTACAAAAAAATGTGTCAAGCCTCATAGGTGAGACAGGATGGCAGTGAGATTGAGAGAGAGCGAGACAGTAGGATACAGTGTGTGTGTGTGTGTGTGTGTGTGTGTGTGTGTGTGTGTGTGTGTATGAGAGAGAGAAAGAGAGAGATACCAGATAAAAAGCAATGGCAAAAGAGAGAAAGCAACACCATGAGACAATGAGACAGAGATTTGCGAGAAAGACACCAAAACATAATGGCAGTGGGACAAAGAGCATTAGTGAAAGAAAGACACACATAAGCATTAATAGTAGTACTGGGACCATGAGACAGGGACACTGTAAAAGCGGGGTGACAGTGGGATCAAGAGAAAGGAGTGAGACTGTGTTACAGTCTATGAAACAAGTGCTATAGATGATCATAATGCATACAGTACAGAAAACTTCTAGAAAAATAATCAGCGGTGGAATGGTGTGATGATGTGGGGTACAATTTTTTGCACTCAGCCCTGTTGTATGTAAAGCTGGCTCAACCTGAAATGTGAAGGAAGAAACAGAACTGTAGGGTCACTGCGCCACCTGGTGGCTGAAATGTGAAGTTTATCAATGAGCAGAATTAAATGAACCGAGAATTTTGTTTCTAGTCAAGTGTATGATTTAATACAGTTTAAATATGATGTGTGTTCTTTTATTTCAACGTTTACCTCTAATCTAACTGGTCAGTTGATCAGGTTCACCTACCATATACAGTACAAAATTGTGTTTGCTTTGCACAACAATTGGATCACTTTTTATTTAAAATATTTATTAGTTACTCCTTTGGTTTGTGAAATTAATTAACCTGATGAAACCTGTGTTACTGTAAACTGTTGGATATTTACCCAAGGGGACAGAGTGGACCAAAACGAATGAGTACTCCCTTTCGCTCCTGCATATTGTTTAACCAACCCAAGCCAAGTTTAACCAATCCTACCACCTCCTACAGTACGTTAATTCTTACCAATCCCATCTGTGCTTTTGAACTATGAACAATCTTACAAACTTCTTCAGAAACTTTGAAGACTGCCACCCACTCTTGGAGGGGAGATGACCAATCTTACCCACTCCTCCGCAAACTGTGACCAAACCTCCGCCACTCAAAGAGAAACTGCTATAAACTCTACTGCTTCAACCATATAAAGAAATACATAGTTTATACTAAAGTGACTCAGTCACTGAGGACTTAATAAAGTTATCAAATAAAGCAATTTAAGCAATCTACACAAGATGTTTATTAGATGAAACATAATGATCAAAAAACCCATAATTAATAATTTACAATTTAGAAGCTTTAGCAGAATAGAGGTGTGTATGTTGTAACCTGAAACGCACAGGAAATACTCATTAAAAATGGAGTTGCATGAATGAGGAAAACAAAGAAACCACACCTTATAAAAATGCATAAACATTCAGCACATGAAAAAAATACTTGTTTTAAAAATGAGCTTTTTCGGAGGTGTATAGCCTACAGGAGTGTGGAATTTTACAGGATACTGTGATTTATCACACTGAACTTAAATCTATTTAAGATTTAAATTATAGATTATTTACATTTTCATTGAATTATACTATTATTAACATGCATGTAAAGGGGAAATTTAGTCTCTAACTTGAGCAACAAGGCAACATACCAGAGTCACCGTTACTACGCTGAGGCTAACCAGT
This sequence comes from Clarias fuscus, assembly GCA_030347435.1. Classification (NCBI taxonomy): domain Eukaryota; kingdom Metazoa; phylum Chordata; class Actinopteri; order Siluriformes; family Clariidae; genus Clarias; species Clarias fuscus. The sequence goes on along the minus strand of CM059213.1, from coordinate 3,195,329 downwards.
TTCCTACAACAGTGAGTTTTGGAGCTTTTTGTTTTTAATTTGTTAAAGAATGTAGCTTTTCATAATTTAGTAATGTAATATTTAAATTTTTATTCAATTTTGTATAAATTTTGTTGTTGTGAAATGGCTGGAAATGTTGTGAAATGGCTGGAAAACAAGATATGTCTCCATAAATACAAGTTATTTTCTCTCTTACTAATAGTAATTAATTAACCTCTGTTAAAATTAATAACACCCCCCAAAATGAAAAAATGAATAAACAAAAAACGAAAGCTTTAGCTCAGATTATTACAGATTTACCTCAGATTTGTACTTTACCTATAACGGTTATAGCTTTACCTCAGATTTTTACAGAATTACCTCAGATTTTTACAGTTTTAACATTGAATGTTCCAGTTTTACCTCAGATTATTACAGATTTATCTCATATTATTACAGATTTACCTCGGATTTGTACAACTTTACCTATAACGGTTATAGCTTTCCCTCAGATTGTTACAGTTTTACCTCAGATTGTTACAGCTTTACCTTTGACTGTTCCAATTTTATAGCTTTACCTCAGATTGCAAAAACTTTCCTGTATCTGCTACAGCCTTACCTTAGATTATTACCGGTTTATTTCTGATTATTACAGATTCACAGATTTATTTACAACTTCACCTACTTCTGGTACAGCTTTACCTCAGATTATTACAGCTTTACCTCAGATTATTACAGTATTACCACAGCGTATTACAGCTTTACCTCATATTGTTACAGCTTTACCTCAAATTTTTACAGTTTTACCATTGAATGTTCCAGTTTTACCTCAGATTATTACATATTTACCTCAGATTATTACAGATTTACCTCAGATTTGTACAACTTTACCTATAACGATTATAACTTTACATCAGATTGTTACAGCTTTACCTCACATTGTTAGAGCTTTACCTTTGACTGTTAACTTTACCTCACGTTGCAAAAACTTTCCTGTATCTGTTACAGCCTTAGATTGTTACAGCTTTATCTCTGATTATTACAGTTTCACAGATTTATTTACAACTTCACCTACTTCTGGTACAGTTGTACCATTGAATGTTCCAGTTTTAACTCAGATTATTACATATTTACCTCAGATTATTACAGATTTACCTCAGATTTGTACAACTTTACCTATAACGGTTACAGCTTTACCTCAAATTGTTAGAGCTTTACCTTTGACTCTTGCAATTTTACAGCTTTATCTCAGATTGCAAAAACTTTCCTGTATCTGTTACAACCTTAGATTGTTACAGCTTTACCTTAGATTATTACAGCTTTATCTCTGATTATTACAGTTTCACAGATTTATTTACAACTTCACCTACTTCTGGTACATCTTTACCTCAGATTATTACATCTTTACCTCAGATTATTAAAGTATTACCACAGCGTATTACAGATTTACCTCATATTTGTACAACTTTACCTATACTGTTACAGCTTTACCTCATATTGTTACAGCTTTACCTCAGATTTTTACAGTTTTACCATTGAATGTTCCAGTTTTACCTCAAATTACTATATATTTACCTCAGATTATTACAGATTTACCTCAGATTTGTACAACTTTACCTATAATGATTATAGATTTACCTCAGATTGTTACAGCTTTACCTCTGACAGTTCCAATTTTACAGTTTTACCTCAGATTGCAAAAACTTTCCTGTATCTGTTACAGCCTTACCTTAGATTATTACAGCTTTATCTCTGATTATTACAGTTTCACAGATTCAATTACAACTTTACCTACTTCTGGTACAGTTTTACCATTGAATTTTCCAGTTTTACCTCAGATTATTACAGATTTACCACAGATTATTACAGATTTACCTCAGATTTGTACAACGTTACCTTTAACGATTATAGCTTTACCTCAGATTGTTAGAGCTTTACCTCACATTGTTAGAGCTTTACCTTTGACTGTTCCAATTTTACAGCTTTACCTCAGATTGCAAAAATTTTTCCTGTATCTGTTACAGCCTTACCTTAGATTGTTACAGCTTTACCTTAGATTATTACAGCTTTATCTCTGATTATTACAGTTTCACAGATTTATTTACAACTTCACCTACTTCTGGTACATCTTTACCTCAGATTATTACAGCTTTACCTCAGATTATTACAGTATTACCACAGCGTATTACAGATTTACCTCATATTTGTACAACTTTACAGCTTTGTCTCATATTGTTACAGCTTTACCTCAGATTGTTACAGTTTATCTTAGACTGTTACAACTTTACCTGTACTTGCTACAACCTTACATTCAATTTTTACATCTTTATCTCCAATTATTACAGCTTTACCTGATAATATTATATCTTTACCTCAGATTATTACAGTTTTACTTCAAAGTATTACAGATTTACTTCAGATTTGTACAACTATACCTATAAATGTTACAGCTTTATCTCAGATTGTTACAGCTTTACTTCTCTTAAAGGTTTACCTCAGATTATTATAGCTTTAAATCAGATTGTTACAACTTTACCATCATCTGTTGCAGGTTTACTTCAGATTATTACAGCTTTACCTCAGATTGTTAAAGTTTTACCTCCGAGTTTTACAGTTTTACCTCAGATTTGTACAACATTACCTATAACTGTTACAGCTTTATCACAAATTGTTACAGCTTTGATACTGTAATAAATTAATCAACACCACACATCAGATCAGAACCAAAGATTCAGTATCACTTTGCAGAAAATTATAGTAGATCTGTAGTTCTGAGTTTGACACACCCATGAGTGTTTTACAGTTTTACAATCTATTCATAAAAATATGGCAAGTCAACACAAATAAAGCAAGTCAACACAGGGATGACTTAGTTTAGTAAGTAAACAGACCCATAGGCCACAGCATTCTCACAGGATGCTGTAAGCTCTCGGCCGCCCACACACTGGAGCTTTTACAGAGCTGAAGAAGAAAGCATAAAGTCTCTGAGGAGTATGTTAAGAGTAGAGTGTTACACTAACTACTTTAGCAAGTCCTGATATTCACAACAAGAAGAAAAACATGTAGCAAAAAGACCAGATTTATATTAAATTCAATTCTATTTATATAGTGTAACGATGCGGGTCGTGCGGGGGGCAGAACCGCGCATAAACTGTTCAGAACGGGCAGATCCACAGGCTGCTACCACGTGGAATTCTGAACAGGCAAAGGCGCAGCCATTGATACACGCGGTTTCCAGGCAACTCCAACGTAAGGCAATCAGCCTGAGCGAGCCGCACCTGGCGGCGTCTTCATTTAAGGGTCCTGATACCTCGGCAATTCGTGTGATCATTAGGTAGCACCGGTAAGGTATCAGGGCGAAAGATAGAAAGAAAGAAAGAAAGAAAGAAAATAAAAGAAAGAAATAGAATGAAAGATGAACTATTGAGTGACTGCAGTCATGAGGTGTATGCATCAAACGAGTCCAAAACCATATTCATGTTAAAGTGGAACCATCCCCAGTCACCACATGCCTCCCAAGCAGACCACATGGGACATATATGTGACGAGATCTCCAACCAAAAGCATGGGATCAGGTTGAGACTGACAGGTCTAGAGGGCAGAGGGGGTCTGGATCACTGGGAGCTCAGAATCTGCATATGTAGCTTGACAGAGAGAGAGAGAGAGAGAGAGAGGCAGAGATAACATAAACTCTGGATTTATGTTGTTGAAACATTAGCTTTAAGTTTTTATAATTGAGTGCATAGTTAGATTTTTTTGTGTGTAGATCTGATAACATATACAGGGTGATTCACTCAAAAGAGGCCCTATTGGTGACGCTATTGGTCAGCATGGGGTCACATTTTACCCTGCAAATCTTGGTCCTTATAATACTCCCAATTTGCTAATATTCCCAGATGAACTCCAACATATCATCCTTTAATAGAAAGGGGAACCACAGCAGCCCTCCTACGTTGTTAGTTGAAATAATAGACGTTTTCACTGAGCTGCTTTGGTTCACCAACAACCCATGCTTTGTAACACTGTACTTACCACTGTCTATTCTTGCTTCCTAAATATAATAGAGGAATTATTTTCAGCATTGCTGTGGAAAGTGTCCATCGCCCACCCCATGAGCATGTGGCACTACCTCGGCCAATGGAGAAAGTGATGCCATCTACGCATACGAATGCCAGGGATGAATTTGCCATCCCAGGCTGCTTGGCCAGTGAGAACATCGCAGCCTATATGATAAGGTCTTCTGATCCTGGCTAAGGATGCAGAATCATCTGTTTCATTGCATTTTGCAATTTCATTTGTCAGTTAATTTGCACACTTTGTACTGCAGTCAGAAATATTTTATTACCTTTTTGTATTCATGCTTTCTTTTTTAAATACTACGTAAAATAGGTAACATTTGTGTTGCAAATAAAGTATGTAGTACTGCTACATACTTTTTTGGGAAAAATGAGAAACAGTAAATGCATGTAAAAGCATGCATTTGTATATGGAGCATGGCCTCATGAAACCGAAACAAACGTGAAGACTTTTGATGGTAATCTTTTGAATTGATCATATAAGTGTTTTTTTTATGCTCTGTAAGAAATAAACCTACAATTGCTGTGTGTGTTGGTTGGTGGAAGGAATCAGGTTTGAGAAGAGAAAAAATGTTTGAGGGCTGTGTTTTACTTTGCAAGAGTTTTGACAAAGAAGTGAACTCTTCATTTTGTGTTTAATGCTTTGAGACAGTTTAAACTGTAATGCATTCAGTTCACATAAAAAGCTTTTGCATTCACCTGAACCAGTAAAAAATGTTGCCAAATGAAACTTTGCTTATTTTGTGTGTGTGTGTGTGTGTGTGTGTGTCTTTGTGTGTTTCATTAACAGACTCTAGTGGTCAAGCTGTGTGCGACGAGTGTAAGGCTGGCTTTGCACCACCCACCTGTGAAGTTTGTACCCCTGGCTATTATAAATCAAGAGGTGACTGTGTGCGCTGTGAGTGTAATGGGAATGCAGATATACACTCAGCACCCCAGACCTGCCACCCAGAGAATGGACACTGCCTCCTGTGTGCCAACCACACTGCCGGGATACACTGTGAACTCTGTGCAACCGGATACACAGGGGATGCTCTCGCCCACAACTGCACGCTTAGAGGTGTGTGTATATGTGTGTTTAAGTGTGTGTGTGTGTCTGTGTGAGTGGTGGCAGTGTTTACAAATGTAATGAGCACAGATTAACAGATTTACTGCACAAGTTTACAGATTGGTAGATTTAATATGCAGGTTTACAAATTTACTGTACAAGTTTACACATTTACTGTGTAGGTTTATGGAATGAAATCACTGTCAAAAAAAATTGTGTGTTTCAAAATTCTGTGTTTTCTGTGTTTTCTGCGTCGATTCCAAAATCGATGGCCACGACAGTTTACAGATACGAGATTTTGTGTGTTTGTTACAGTACAACTCTGAAACATACGACTCTGACCGTTTACAGACAAAACTCGTTTTTACAACTCCTCTGTTATACGGACAAATGTCCACAAAAATTACATCCACGAATGTACTGTATGTAGTGTGTTACATCACTGTCAAAAATACATTATCAAGGCCACATGCACAGACATTACTATCCGAGGAAAGACGAATCGATTCGGCCACCGTTTTTAACCACCAGCGCCAAAATACCAGATCAGCAGCCGAGCGCTCTCTCATCGTCTCAGGTAAGTTTTTTTTTTTTTTTTTTTTTTTGACAGATTCGGATATGTTTAAGAGAAGTAAAATTACAGAGATCTTTTAACTATAGCAGGAAAGATTTTAGGAGTGGCAGGGCGCATGCGCCGAATCGATTCCTCTTCCCTCAGATAGTAATGCCTGTGAATGTGGCCTTGATGTCGTATTTTTGACAGGGGTTTAACACACAACATTCATGGACGGTATTTCGCAATTTTGTAACAGAGGAGTTGTAAAAACGAGTTTTCTGTCTGTAAACGGTTGTATATTTCAGAGTTGTACTGTAACAAACACACAAAATCTCGTATCTGTAAGCTGTTGTGGCCGTAGATTTGACGCAGGATTATTTTTGACAGTGATTTTATTCTGTAAGATTGAGCTATATACTCAGCAGGTTTACACATTTACTGAGCAGTTACACAGATTTGCAAAGTTGCTGTGCAGGTTTACAGATTTAAAGATTTCCTGGGCAGGTTTACAGCTTTACTAAGCAGATTGAGAGATTTAATGAGCAGGTTTGTAGTTTTGCAGATACAATTTACACAGTAAATTTACAGATTTACTAAGTGGGTTTACAAATTTACTGAGCAGGTTTGCAGATTTAGTTTCAGTTTTACAGAGCTATAGATTTAATGTGCACATTTTCAGATTTATACATTGCATGAGCGGGTTTACAGCTTTACTAGAAATTCAAATTCAAATTTTATTTGTCACATAGACAGCCATACGCAGTATCAATATTCAGTGAAATATATCAGTGAAATGCTTATATGACTGCTTGTTACCTAGAAAGAAGTGATGAATAGTTTGCACTAGAGAGTACTATTAAATATTTTATAAGAATCTTCAAACTGGGAACTAAGAATAGGAAGTAAACATACAAATATAAAAAACTTTAAGCTGAAAAAATCCGATATGTACATATGTAGATCGGATTTATATGTTATATAAAATAGAAACAAAACGGAAATGAATGTGGTGTACCGACAACTTTCAGATTTTCTGCATGCAAATGACAGTAAACTAGTGAACAAGGTTGTCTGAAGTCTGTGGTTGTGATAATGTCACCAAGGGCTCGATTGGAAGTCACTGGTTCAATGCAATGTTTCTTTTATGTTTTTTTTTTTTTCTAAGCTTACTCCCATTCTTTTCCTGTAATACAGGGCCTTATGCAGCTGTGTTTAAAACATGATAAAAAAACGTGACCTCTGAGAAAAGTAAACAGTGAGAATCAGCAGCTGAAAACAGTTATTCACATCTGTTTTGCAGCCAATCCGTTCACAGCAATAGGGCGTGGGTTGGAAAATTTAAGCAACTCGGAGCCAAATGTCAGATGGCATTAGATATAAGCACATTAGTACTGTGAAAACATTTGAAAGAGATATGAAATAACAGAAAAAGGGAAAGTGAAAATGAGAAGCAACTTTGTGAGTAATTTATTACACTGGATAAAAGTAAATTCATCTGTAAATTTGTTCGTAGGATCACTTACGAGAAATCCTTGTAATGATATCATGACATTACTCATACCATTTAAATGGCTTGAACCAATCCAAAAAACGAGACGTTTAGGTCAGTTCACTGGTTTTAAGCCAGTACATTCACAGCAATAAGGCTCTGGCTCGAGCCAAAGATAAGGGCTTGCAATATAAACTTGTAGTTATCACTTTGAAAAATTCAAAAGAGATGTGAGATAACAGTTAAAAGCAAAGTTAAAATGAGAAGCAACTTTGCGTCAGTAAACATGACTAGTTTATCAAACTGGACAGGAGAAAACCTATCTGTAAATTTGTATGTAGGATCACTTACAAGAAATCATAAATCACGTAATGATATCATGACATTATACTTTCAATTTTAATGGCTTGATCCAATCCAAACCAAATCCATAAAATAAGACATGTAAATGCTAGATATTATATTAGGATAAAAGTAATGACACCTTATTAAGGAAGTAAGAGCTAGCATGTGTTCATGTTGGCTCACTAGCTGCAAAACTTTTAACTATCTAACTATTTTGTAAAGATCTTGCCATTTTAACTCCTGTGTGCTGTGTTAGAATCTGATCAAAAAGTCTGTTTATTTCATAAAAAGGGAAAAGGGAAACGCAGATATTATATAGATTATACAGATATTATATAGATTATATATTTCATGTGTTTATTTCTTTTCTTTTTGATGATCATGGCTCACACCTAATGAAAACCCAAAATTCTGTGTCTCAGAAAATTAGAATATTGTTATTATTATTATTGCCAATTAAAAAAATTCTAACACAGAAATGTTGGACTACCGAAAAGTATGAACATGTAATCAGTAGTTGGTCGGGGGTTCCTTAGAATGAATTACTGCAGCAATGCGGCATGGCATGTAAGTGATACGTCTGTGGCACTGCTGAGGATTGGGAAGCCCAGGTTTTTCTGATAGCGGCCTTCAGCTTTTCTGCGTTGTTGGGTCTGGTATCTCGAACAGTATCTTTCTCTATACAATACTCCAAAGACTCTCTTTGAGATTTAGGTCGGGGGAGTGAGTACTGCTGCAAAATGAAACCTGCACCTCCATAAAGCTGGTCAGCGGAGGGAAGCATGAAGTGCACTAAAACCTCCTGGTAAATGGTTGTGTTGATCTTGGACCTGATAAAGCCCTGAATGGGCTTTGTTTCATAACCCACTCAAGGCTGTGGTTAACCCCGTTGCTTGTGCACCTTTTTCTATCAATATTTTTCATTCCATTCAACTTTTCATTAATGTGCTTGGATACAGCACTCTGTGGACAGCCAGTCTACTGAACCAGGCTAAGACCATTTTTAAAGGCTCATGAAACCTTTGCAGGTGTTTTGAGTTAATTAGCTGATTAGAGTGTGACACAATGAATCTCCAATATTAAACTTTTTCACAATAATTGAAATACAGTATACCAGTCGATGTGTAATGAATCTATATAATATATTATATTTCACTTTATAATATTTCATGTTTTTAATTGAATTACCGAAATAAGTCAAACTTTCGATTATATTCGATTTTATTGAGATGTACCTGTATGCATCTCAATGAACATCACATGTTTAATATATAAAGAGAGTAGATATACATAATATGATTGCATAAAAAAAAATATATATATATTGCTTTAATAATGGACATTTTCACAAAGCATCTTTACAGAAATAAAAAATATGGATGTGAATACAAAAATTTACAGATTTTGTTTAGTTTGATCATTTTTGGCGCCAATGGTGGCAAGTAAAATCTTCCTAAAACAACATGAGGAAGAAACATGGAGAGGAACCAGACTCAAAAGGGACCACATCTTAATTTTTTTTTTCTTGATGTCACCTCCTGTCCACTTGGGTACAAAACTGTTTGTGGAAATTCAAAACTATTCAAATGATAGCAGAAAAAAATATTTGTATCAAACATATGATAAATTAGAAACCTTTGTAAATCTGATTAAAAACTCCCTTCACTGTTTGAACGCATTATTTTAGCATTGTCTACTCATTGTCTACTGATCCTGTGTATGGATCCTGTATACCACACACACACACACACACACACACACACACACACACACACACACACACACACACACACACACACACACACACACACACACACAGTCATACACAGAGGGAAATTCGGAAATACCACTGCGGTTACACTGCACGTCTTTAAACTGTGGGAGGAAACCGGAGTTGTTCTGGCATTATGACATTTTCTCAATATGTTTCTAAAGAGCAAGAGAGAATCCCCTTTCAAAATATCAGAACTCCAAGATAAGTTATTTAGTTTTTTTGCTATACATTGAAGATATTTAAGGTTTGAAATGATCGATCAGACTTTGCAGGTAATGAGCTATTACTTGTTTTAATTGTTTAACACTGGACAACATCAAACACCTGTCAGTCACACTTTCTGATATTTTTGATTCGTCTTTAAATCTCGAACGGAGATTTCTTCAATGTATTGCAAACACAAAAGAAATAGACTTTCTGTTCCGATACTTTTGGAAGGTCCTTTTTTTTTTTTTATTTTATTAAAAAGTGTTTCTGATTTATCAACTTATCCAGACAAAGACCCCATAACTGGGCTGGTTTCAACACAAGGGCCCATAGAAGACTCAGAATTGTGAAAGCTAGCGCAAGATTCTCGGCATCCTGAGCCCCAAAGCCACAACCTACTGAGTCATCTGTGAATACAAGTAAAAAGGAAAATCTGTATAAAATGTCATAGCCTATGAATTCATGAGATATATTTTAAGAACAATCAGACGCTTTCTTGAAGGTTTCTTGGCTGTTTTTAGGAACATTTGGCAGGCAGTGTTCACAAAGCATTCCCACATCACAAGCACTTCTCCTTTGAATGTTCGAAGCAGTCTGAGTCTCAGAAATATGTACTGTAGATGTCATATTTCCGGCGCCAAAATACGGAAAGGGCACGCTCCGAGTACAAACTGAATGTCTTTATATTTTAGGCCAAGCTGAAAGTAAAACTCAGCTACTCAGAGTTCTACTCTAATGTCGCTGTCAGTAAACCAAATGATGTAAGGTAAACATTTTTTCTTAAAAATACAATAATAATAATAATGAAACAGACAGAATAAAATCTATTTACATGAATGTTTATTTAATTTCTTTTTTTTTAAATTAAAAATATAAAAATATTACTTTAGTCAAATAAATACTTGTGAGTGACTTTTGCTATGATTTGATTTAAAAGTATCGGTGTAAAAAGTTTTTTGTATAACTTTAAAAGTACACTGATATTGGATTACAAAGTTACTAGAAATTTTTGCTAGCTACAATTTTAAGTTGTTGTTATGCTACGGAGCCCCTAAAGGGACATGGGTGAGGGGGGAAAAAAATAACTGAAGAAAAAAAAAGTTTGGGGGTAAAAAAAAAAATCTAAGGAAGAAAAAAAACCACGTATAAAAAAACAGGACATGGAACGAAAAAAAAATTTGTGGAAGGAAAAAAAAAACGGGACCACGTGACTCATATTTCAGGCGCCGAAATACGGAAAGGGCGCGCTCCCAGTACAAACTGAATGACTTTATATTTTAGGCCACGATGAAAGTAAAACTCAGCTACTCAGAATTCTACTCAGTAATTCTCTCCATGCCTGTTTAACAACGCACGTGTATTAGCTTTCTACGTATACTTCTTCTTCCTTTATTTTTTAGCAGTTGGCAGCCAGCTTTTAGGCGCATTATTGACCCTAGCTGGACTGGATCCGTATTGCAATCAAGCTTTTAGGAGCATTGCTGCCACGCTTCAGCGGCAACGTTGAAGTTTTGCGAGATCTCGCGAACTTTTAGGAAAAAAAAAATTGCGAGGCAAAAAACTAAAAGCCTCGCATTTTTTTTTTTTACCTCGGAATTATTATACATTTTTTTTTTGCTTCGCATTTTTTTTTCAAGGTGGAATTTTTTTTTTCCTCCAAATTTTTTTTTTTTTTCCCAGCCATGTCCCTTTAGGGGCTCAGTATTATACCAATGTTGCCAGGATTGTTTTTGAGGTCATAGTTTTTATTTTTTATTTTTAATGAAGTAAAATAAAATGAAATATATATATTTAAACCACACATAATATGTTTGTAAATCACTGTGCTATAATTAGAATAACACACGTCGGACTATGCTGGAAAAAATTGGAAATGACATACAATGACACATGTCCAGAGGTGTGTAAAGTAGCCAAGAAACATATTTTTGTGAGAGTAGCTGTACTTCAAAATAATATTACTCAAGTAGAAGTAAAAAGAATCATTCAAAATATTACTCAAGTAAGAGTAAAAAAGTATTCGGTGAAGAAACTACTCAAGTACCGAGTAAGTATTTCATCGTAATGTCCGATTAATTTTTTTTTTTAGAAATTATAATAATGTTATATTAGTGTATGTGTGTGTATTTATATACTGTAATATACATACTATATATATATATATATATATATATATATATATATATACATACATACACGAATATCATATATATATATATATATATATATGCCAACATTGCTACATTCAGTGAAACAGCTAAACTTACTTCGGCATATTTTCCTCATAGGTTAGAAGACGAGTTTTTATACAGTATGCTGAAGTGTGTGTCTGTTTTGGCAGACACCGCAGTATGAAACTATTCTTTTGCAAGCAAAGCATGCTTTGTATATGATGCCAGGGATGCCAGCTGAAGGTTTTTCCCCACAATGCTGCCTGACTACATTTGGTTATAGTTATTGTGTCTGATTGGTGAAACAGTCATGTCCTAGATCTACCGGCGGCATGTGTAGGATAAATGGTAAAAAATTAACGAGTCGAGTGGCGCCAAATGTAGCGGAATAAGAGAAGTGAGAGTAAAAAGTATGACGCAGTAAAACTACTACCCACCTGTGCATATGTCTATATTAAAATGTAACTCTAATGAAAATGCTTTTGAGCTTTTGACTACAATAATGTGCAAAAGTCTGTACAAACTCTCCTATCGATTTTTTTTCAAATTATTTAGAAATTTTTGCTTTTTTTTAATGATTTTTTCAAGGTTGATTATTATTGTTTTATATAAGGGTGTTTTACATTTAAATTTCAAAGTAACATATCTTCTCTTCACGTGGGCAGATTGCAATGAAACAAAGCCATACTGTATGTTACCTGAAGCTCGCTCAGTAGATGCATGCACAAATAAACAGACAAACAGAGAAAAAAAATCCCAAAACTCTCTTGATGTGTTCTATTACTCATCTTACGTCCCGACAAATTTTTTTTTTTTAAATATCTACAATGTACAGACACGCCAACTTTACAGTTTTATTATATGTAATCGATTAGTACAAAAACATTTCAGATTTTTAAATCGTGAGTATTTCACCAAAAAGTTAAAAGTAAAAAAATAAAACTATGTGAAATCGAACCTGGACCCTGGAGGTTCAAGGTGACAGTGCTAACCACTACGCTACCGTGCTGCCTAAGGGAACAGTTTTCAGACAAAAAACTAAATGGAAGCGGCTGGGCTTTTCTTGCAAAAAAGATGCAGGTGATGCAAAGATAAAGGATAATTCCTTTATTAAACTGCACGAATTGTACGTGAGACTAAAGGGTCCTCATAGTGTCATAAAAAGGCCAAATACGGGGCCTCCGAGTGGCGCAGTGGTTAAAGCGCTCGCCCTATCATCCGGAGATCGCTAGTTTCGAATCCCGGGTGGTGCTGGGTGAGCCCGGGTGGTGCTCTCGCAGCCGGAGGTCTAGAGAGAGCTGATTGGCCGAGCTCTCTCAGAGGGGAGGGATGAGAGGTACTTAGTGCTCCCACATTAATCACGGCTCTACAGCCAGTCAGGGGCGTCTGTGAGCTCGCGCAACGGAGGGAGCGGATAGCGCTGTCCTCCGAGTGTGTTACGCCGCCCCCAACGGTGCGCGAGCAAGCAGTTCGAAAAGATGCGGTCGGCTGGCGTCACGTGGTTCGGAGGAAACACGTGATAGTCTTCGGCCCTCCCGGCTGAGTGGTAGTAGTAGCCTTAATGTGGGAGCCCCCTAGTGACGGGGAGGAATTGGACACGACTAAATTAGAGAGAAAATCGGGGGAAAAATCAAAAAAAAAAAAAAGGCCAAATACTGACTTTATTTTTTAAATGACTGTTTACTGGCTTTATAGAGTTTTTTCCCCACTTTTTTTGTTGAAGACATCCTTGCTCTGCAGCATTTACTTGCATGTGCCTAATACTTTGCACAGTACAAAGTGTACAAAGAAACAAAAATCAAGCCTGTATTGGGTGGGGAGCACTTACTTTTAAGAAAGTAAGATGCGCTGCTGTAGTTTTTTTAAATGGATTTTCAGTAGTTATGTGCTATAACTCTGTGTTAATGAATGATTGTTCTCATCTTTCAGCCCCAAGGCTCCTCCCCATTCCTACAAGATCATCCATTAACGCTAGCCCTCACACCTCCAGCTCTACATCTGCACCTCCTCTGTCCCTCCTCTTCACCTCCTCCCCTGCCTCCATCGGCCCCAGCAAAGCCCCGCCACTCCAGTCTGGGCCAGGAGACTCTGCAGCTAGCAACAGCACGGCCTCAGCGCTCGCCGTGGTCTCATGGACGCAGTTCAACGTCATCATCCTGGCTGTAATCATCGTTCTGCTGGTACTGCTCATGGGCTTTGTGGGTGCTGTGTACACGTACCGCGAGTACCGCAATCGCAAGCTCAACGCGCCATTCTGGACCATCGAGCTCAAGGAGGATAACATCAGCTTTAGCAGCTACCATGATAGCATTCCGCATGCCGAGCCTGGTGTCCTGCTGGAAGAGGAACAATGCTCTGCGCCACCTAACGGCCAGCTCGCATTGGCGCCCGCTGCTGCCGCATACAAGGCATGACAGGAAGCGTGTTTGCACAACAGAGCAGAATTCGTGGCAAAGACGCTTAACATTTCCAGTAATGCCCTAAAAGTCCTGAACATCTCAATCCCGTGGATCAGTTAAACCTGCTTAGCAACATGAAGGGGAAGACGCTTTCAAGGTTTAATCTTTTTCCTGTCATTGTCATGTGCAAAGCGCAAAAGAAGGAGCATTCACAAGATTTGTAAACAGAACTTCAAAAAACAAGCTATATTATTTCATCGTTTCTCATGGAGCTAATGCGAAAATATCTCTACTGTGGATCAGCCAGGTGAACCAGTTTTTAATCGACAGTGTCATATACAGTATGAAGCATGCTGATGAGCTCTAGAACCTGACAATATGTCATATTCAAAGAGTGAAGGCTTGCGCATGGACCTGTTGATAACGTCTCTGTGCGGTAAACTATCCATCGTAACATGTTTTATTTTTCCTTTGATAACGCCAGGGAGCACATGAATGGAAGCGGATATGGATAAGATAAAGAGCTAGAAGCTAATCACGGTCCGGTTGGTGTGGGATTGCTGCGTTGTTTTGAGGCCATGGACAAAAAAACCGCTAGAATGCGAGGAATATGAGTCGCTAATCCTATACTAATGCTAGCATTTCAGTAAAGCCAGTTTTAGAAGGCTATTAAAAAAAACTGAAAGGAAGTGAGATGATGCAAATTCTAAATCTGCCTAGGTTGTATTGTTCTTCTTGTTGTTGTGAGGTGGCTATTATATATCCCAGATATAGAAGATAATGTTTCAGTTGCTTTAAGTTTCCAAAGAACCCCAGTCAAAAGTCATGTCCGTCCAGTGGCGTGATCTTTGATAAACTATCAGACAGTTAGACCTATGTGAATGGTTAAATGTCCTGGTTAAAGCCCATGTCTGTTTGTCTTTAATACTCAGACCTGCCAACATTTATAGATTTTTTTTAGCTCTAAAATTTACCTTGAAAATTCTAGTCTGGTATGATCAACAGCTAGGTATGTGTGTGACCCTGTGGAAACCCTGCTCCTTTTCTCACACCTCACTTAACAAACCTTACAGCTTGATTTTCTTGATTAAAGATATGGTAAATATTCCGGGTTTTTAGTTAGTTTAGCTTTGTGTGTAAAGTACACCTCAGGTACCTGTAACCAAAAATGTAAAAAAAAAAAAAAAAAAAAAGGTGCTTTTTGGATGAAAAAGGATTCAATTGGGCTATGAATTCGAAGATGTTTTTATTATTGATTTCAAGTGATAATGAATGTTTTAGTGTTGGACCGCAGATATGGACAAATCAGCCATAACTTTAAAAACCATTAACAACCTAAGTTTAATTTCCCCTGGAAATGTAAATGTCTGTCACTGGCACACTGGCAGCGGATCCTTTGGGTGCGGTGGGTTGTAGGATTTCTCTGGCGCATCCAATGGGTGCTCGATCACATTGCGATCTGGGGAGTTTGGCCTTGGTGTCTGGGTTGTTTAAGATAGCTTTCAATCAAGGTTTGTACTGCGTTGGCTTTTTTGTGGGATCAGACCTTTAGTCCCTGCAAGCATGGGTGGGCCTTTGGTGCCCAAGATCCTGTTGCCAGTTTACGTGGGGTATAATTGGTTAAACTATATAATATAATTATATAATATAATTCAATTCACCTGATGGTGGCGTTAACGTCATGGCTGATTGGTGTACATTTAACCAGCACAAGTAAGGAAGTTGTGGTAGAAACTGAACAAAAACAATGGACGTTTGACTTTTTTTAGACAGTAGCTCTAAAAGCGATTGATTAATCTCAATAGAAATGAACAACAGCTTTCCCTCCCCCTCCATCCCTGAGCTCCTGGGAATTGCAAAAAACCCTGAATCCCCTGCTTCCACCAAGGGGAACATGCATTCATTCTCTAACGTCTTGTCTAAATACTGGAAAATTACAGCTGGATCTAAAAATGCAAGAAGTGACAAAGAAGGCTGTAATCGTTATGACTGTTAGTCATGGCTTTCACTGTACACTGTGAAATTTGTCTCAGCATTCATTTCTCAAGATCACATGAAGCCCGGACTCCGTGATTTCCGTAAACCGTAAATTGTGATTCTCGTATTTGTCATGAGGGAATGACATTTCCGATTGTCCGGAAACCGTAAATTGTGATTTTCGTATTTGTCATGAGGGAATGACATTTCCTGCACACACTGTCCACCCCTACAGTAGCTCCTGGCAAATCTGAATGACCCCCAAATAACCATCTGAAGTTATCATATTGAATCATAGCATTGACACCTGTGGAACCCTCACGTCTTTAAGTTTTCACTTCACGATCCAGTAAAGACCCTTAAAAAAAGACGCCAACATTAATGGCTGAATGATATTCCAATAAAAAAGGAAGAGGTGTTTCGTGACTTCGAGGAGAACCTGATTTCTGTCCACTGACTCTCTGTTTTTTGTCTTTTTTGTTTTACATTTTGTATGTCCGTATGTCCAAACCAAAACTCTTTGATGGAGTACCAAGAGACAAAGCTGCCTGTTGTTTCAATGCTCAGAAAACATTTGAAAATTTGTAACGGTTCGTCATGTGCCGATATATCGTACGCGTTCCTTGTGCAATATATACCTCATTTACATTAGTGAACAGCTTGTGAACATTTACACTACTTAAAGATTAGTGTTCAAATGTAAGCAAGCTTTTGACGGATGGTAAAATGTATGTTAAGATATACTGATATTGGCAACTAAAAATCTGACAGCCTTACATAAATTCAAACATAAAATGTTTTGGAACTATCCAAAAGTGAAACAAAAAGTTTGATTCCTGTCAAAATTGTGCAATTGAAAGCTTATGAAGAACAAATCTTTGAAGTTGTCCTCCTGGCCACGCCTCCTTATCCTATTGTAGCTGTTGTTCTTGCCACGCCTCCTTACCCCCTTTGTAGCTGTTTTCCTGGCCACACCCACTTACCCCTTTGTTTCTTCTCCTACTCTGCCTCCTTACCACTTTGTTTCTTCTACTTGACATGCTGCCAAGTACCTTTACATCCTTGGAGCTGCTTTCCTGGCCACATATCATTACCCTCTTTCTAGCTGTAGCTCCTGGCCATGGTCTCTCATTCATTTTTCTGTAGTTTCTCTCTCTTGGCCATGTCACCTTGCTCACTTTAGTGCAGTTTTCACCCAAATCACGACCTCTTACCAACCTAAATGTAGTCATGCCCCTCATCTCATTGTACCGGTTTTCTTGGCGATGCCTCCTCCCCTTCCTTTAGGTATTTTCCTGGCCATGCCCCATTACTCACCCCATTGTAGTTGTTCTCCTGACCATGACCCATTACTCACTTCACAATAGTTTATATATAACCTATTATAGCAGTTGCCCTCTTGGCCATGCCTCCTCCCTCATATCTACTTTCTCTATCTTAAGACTTTCTCCTAGCCAAGATCAAAAGTCATTCTCCTGGCAACACTTTCTCACAAAACTGCAAATATATAAAGACAGGTTATATTGCACGATCGGCACATGACTGACACTGACACACGACAATGTCTTGGGTAATCTGCATCACGTCAGCACGCGAGAAAGGTTTCAGTCTGATGAAAAACATACAAAACATTCTAGTTTTTGTCAGTGTTTTGTGGGAAATTTTAAGATACGGAAGAAAATACTGTATGAGTGTATGTGTGTGTGTGTGTGTGTGTGTGTGTGTGAGTGTGAGTGTGTGTATAGAGCTGGCTTCTATACAAGAACATACAAAGACTTTCTGTGCATGAAAGAATGCTGCATAGATTCACTCAAAGTTTGGACGCAGTGTTCTGAAACGGAAAAGCCATCCAAAACACTTTTTTTGAACTGGAATGCAGAAATGCATTGTCTTATTGTCTTTTGGAAAAGAATTGTGTGTGTAAATAAAATGTACAGGACTGCTTTAAAAAAACAGAAACAACATCCCTTCAAATGTGACATAGATTTGAGTTTGCAAAAGAACTGAAATGGACTCAAGACTGGACTTCAGTTTGTAATTATTATTATTATTATTATGATTATTATTATTATTATTATTTCAAAATGCTATTTATTTTCGTCAGTCTATCCTGTTCTGCATTTGTAATCCACACGACCTCTTGATTGCGTCAAACCAAGCGGAAAAGACGTCAAAGAACTTCAACATCCTTTTTTTTTTTTTTTTTTTTTCAGTCACACGACCAGTGCTGTATGTTGAAAATATTCTCAGAAGCCTCTTCACGTTCTTGTCATTCAGAATGGGCATGAAATGCAAATCTTGTCGATATTAAACTATAAAATAGCACCTTGCGTTCTGTTTGAGAGGAGACTCCATGGATAGGCCACATTTCTTGGCGACGTCCACGGAAACATACCCAGCTTCAAATTCAGTTTTTATACTTGTGTTTCAATAATTTTTAAGAGCACTAATAAGAACATCAACCATGAAGGTTAGGTTTCTTCATCACTTTGCCTTCTAGTCAATTCAGTTTTACACTGCAAAAGTTACACAAACCGCTCAAAAAGAAAAATATTGGTGGAGAATCCCCAGTGCACACGGCCTACCCTGTTGTCCTGTTCAAAAAGAAATCTGTCAAGCTTCTGCAAAAAGAGCTGTTACTCTCGTGTACACAGCAGCCGAAACCAACTGCGCCAAGGACATACAAATTTTTTTTTTTTTCACTACTGAGCACCTAAACGTCTCTAAGGGAAATTAACATCATTAGGCAGAGGTGACTAAATGTCTCTGTGTTTGTAAATTACTATGTCTTTGGGGACTTTTCACAAAGACTAAAAACTGTTCTGGTGCAAAATGAATAAATAATTAAAAAAAAGTTTATTTAGACATATAGGTCAAATCATGTTACTGGTGCTAAAAAGTCTCACCTAGGTGAAAAAGTGAAAAAGCCCTTTTATATGTGTAGTGTCTATAACCTTTGTTTAATTCAAATCTTTCAATTATGTAAATTTTTATTCCGATGAACTTTGACCAATTTAGATTTTACATGAAAAGATATAAACCTGACAAAGTGTTTTATTCCAAAATGCAAAATTGTTAAAATATCGCAACATGAATTTGTCATGGTTACGGACACTACAGTTTTTTTTTTTCTGCTTTTGAAACGTTTGCCAAAAACCAATTTATGCAAACGTCTTTTACAGGTCATACACTTGTAGAAGCTTGCACCAAGTTTAGTATCAATACTCAATTGTATTGTAGAATTGTAATTATTATTTAAAATAATATAATAATTTTTGTTGTTTGAAGCGAGACAGTATAACACTGAAAAATGGCCTTTTTGGGGAACAAATAAAATCATTGCTGCAAAACGAGTAGCAACTTGAAATTTTAGGGGAGCAAGATTGGTCACTTACATGTTGCATAAACTTCAGAAGTAGCGTTTTTTAGCTCACACATTACTGTATTATATGTATAACATAAAAAAATAAAATCAGCACCAGTAGTGTGTTTTGGTTTTCGATTGTGATCGCGACATCACCATTTTGTATTTAAACATTTTTATCTAGGCCAGTGGCGTCCAGTCTTATTCTAAAAAGGCCAGTGTGGGTGCGAGCTTTCATTCCGGCCAATTTCTGATATTCTATTGAAAGCTCAGAATGATTAATTAAACTCATTTTAGAATTACAATGACTGATTCTGCTTGGTTGGACAATTGAAAATGTTCTGATTAAGAGGATGTTTGTCAATATTTGTTTATCACCTTGTTTATCAATTCAAGAAATGAACAAGTATGTAAATTATTGACAGATTCTACATGAACTCCCAACTATGCCTATATTACCTGTACATCCTGCATACCTGTTGGATATCATGATTTGGTGAGTAACTGTGCAGCATTAGTGCAAATCTACTGTATAGCTAGTAGTATGTGGGCAGCTGACCAACTCAACCCCACTGAACCATCTTTTTTGGGATGAACTGGAACGGGAGCCTCCTAGACGTCGCACCATCAGCATCTGAGCTTCTCACATGACTGGAGGAAAGTGGTTATAAATTTGTAACACATGTATATGTAATGGTCTGTGGTGCAGAAACTTTAGGTTATATAGTGTATAGAAATGCTCTAAACAGCTGCAGTAAATCCCACTAGATTGTAAACCTCGCTGCTGTTCCACACTAATATGACTGAACGGTGCTTGTTAATTCTCTCATGAACTACTTGTTTCCTGAAAAGCTGGAAAGCCGCTGTGCACCATGCGCATTGCTGGAAAACCGCTTTGCACAGTGTGTCTTAAAATAGAGCCTGCATTCCAGAACAACAGAGAGTGTATAAACTTACAAAATTCCAGCCATCTACAGTATTTAATCTTGTGTGTGACTCTTGTTTTTAACAATCTAGGTACAGCCCACGAATGCTCTGGCCTCAGAGTGACCTGGTAAAACATCTGTGAGGCGGTCAGGTCAGGTCAGGGTTACAGTATTGTACCTTACACTCTATTCTTTGTTTTGTTTTTGAAATGAAGACTTTATGTAAATTGGATGGATTTGTATAGACCCCGCTACTCATTTCCAGTAAAGAACAATCATGTGCTCAAAAATAGGGCTGAACTCATGTGTTTACTTTATTCACTTAATCCATTGGTGGAAGAATAAAAGAGCAGAGGTTTTTAGTTCAGGGATTTCTAATGGTCCCTAATGGGGAATTTGTGGTTGTCGGTAATGGGAGTGTTGTTCCATATGGCTCCTGATGACATATTCTAGTGGTATTTCAGAATAATCAAAAAACCTGGGCCTCTATTTATTAAGTGTTTCACAGTAGAACCTTGCTCCTACATGACCAGAGTGACACAGTTTTGGGCCTACTTCAAGGCGTATCAGTAAAAGCAATTTGTCAACAATTCTTAAATAGAAAACACTCCTATTTCCACCAAAACTTAGGAGAGCTCCTGATGTGTCCTAATCGGTTAAGAGAAGCGAGGAAATTATGTTTCAGACATTGACATTGTGACGATCAGATTTGTTATTAATCGTGTTATACTAAATCGGGATCTTTTATCTAACTTCCAGTGCGGTATAGGCCGAGCGGAGCAAGAAAAGACAAACATCAACAATGAACCAAAATCCAAAGTGTATTAATTGACAAAGTAAAAAAAGAAAAAAAAAGCACACCAAAAAAAAAAAAAAATTTACAAAATATATACAATACCAAACCATCTAGCAGGAGAAATGGCTCGGTCTCACCAGTAACAGTGATACTTTTCGGGAGCAAGACAAAGCAAGAGGTGTTGTGAATCCCAGAAGGAATGATCATAAATTCAAGGAATAAATTATTTAACAGTGTTCCCAAGCCCACCCCACCAATTGAGCTGAAATTTCAGTTTATAGCGGAGCATAAAAAAAAGGCCTCCCCAGCTATTACCCTGCTGTCCTTCTTTTTACAACCTGCGATGGTTTTCATACCATCTCAGATCTCCCTCATGCTGTTTTTCTGCAACTTCTTCTCCACTTTCCTTTTGTATGTCTCCTTGGCCTCTTTCAGACTGGACTTCTTTCTTAATATGCGTGAATTACTGTTAAATAATTTTTAGATTTTCTCCAAAAGTGCACAAGGATCCTGAGTACATATGCCTGTAGCTTAAATCAATTCCAAAATCCCTGGAAGATCAAACAAATATGGTTCTGTTGTGGTCACTCCACGGGCTCACTGCCTGATAAACCGGTCATAGCTGATCAATTGGATCATCTCTGAAACACACCAATTTATATCAATGCAGTAGTGGTGGACCATGTCACGTGCGTTCAGGAACAACTTTTTTTCTTGCTGAACTCTGCCCCCACCGGGAAACCCTGAGCTTGCCGGTCTAACTATCCAGTTCAATGTTCGTGAACGAGGAAGTACTCAGAAGCAAAACACAGGTACAAACTACTAGAATTAATCACAGAGATACAAAAGGTAGGGGGAAAAAGCTGGAAAAAGAGGAGATTGAAAACCCAGACTAAACTGGAACAGTGATTGACCACTGGAAGCTGTAGGTAGTGATTTCTGTGCATATTCAATCTACAGAAACATTTGATGATTGACAATGGTCAGGACGCAAGTGTGGCCCTTGGACTTCGAGAGAAGTCCAACGCAATATGGGACCAAGGTCTGTGAGGAACTGGGAGTGGTTGGGGGAGGCCCACTGGTGGTTTGTTGCTAGTCTTGTTATGGGCGCAGACCTCACATTCGCTGACAAACTGCCATGTGTCCTCTCTGATGTCGGGCCATCAGAAACATTGTTGGATAAGCGCTAGAGTGTGGGCTCCGCCGGGATGACAGGCTAATCGTGAGTTGTGGTTCCATTCTAAGACTTGGGATCGTGCCACGGGTGGAAATAAAGAGCAGACGCGGCGCTGTCTCTGGTGGACCTGGGTCCTGGTTCAATGCCTGCTTGGCTAGGGTCTCAATGTTTAGGAAGGCTGCTTCAACGATTGCTACCAGAGAGTCATCTGTAACCGGGGCGAAGTGACGTGAGAGAGTGTTGGGTTTGGCGTTCTTGTTGGCCAATTGGTAAGATAGGGGAAAGGTTATGGGTTGGCCCCTCCAGGGTCCCTAGTTTCACCGGAGGGGTTTTAACAGACATTGGAGGCAGTAGTGGCCAGGCTCCCTACAATAAAGGCAAGAACCAGACTGAAGCTTTCGCTGGCATTCCTCCGGGGAGATCCATGTCCGATTAGGGGGTAGGCAGAAAGCTGAGGTAGAGCTGATGATCTAGGTCTGGGGGAGAATGCAGGTTGGGTGCAGTGTCTCAGATTCAGCCGGATGTCCGTGTGTCCTGCTAGCTCCATGAGACTGTTAAGATCGCTGGGGAATTCCTGGACAAGCAGGTGATCTTTGACCTCCTCAGAAAGATCATAAAAAAAGGCGCCGTAGAGCGCTTGAGGGTCTCAATTGGTGGATGCAGCCAATGTGCGGAACTCAATAGAGTATTCATTCACTGAACGAGAACCTTGGCGGAGCTCCAGTAACTGTCTGGTGGCTTCCCGACCAGAGTGGGAGCGTTCGAACACCCTTCTCATCTCCTCAGTGAACGATTTAAAGGAAGAGCAACATGGGTTGTTGGCGTCCCACACAGCCGTTCCCGACTAGTGTGAGAGACCAACCTGATTTCCCTAAAGTCCCCCAGAAATACAACAAACATATGGTCTCCAAATAAATGTTGGCTTTGCAACGCTCCTTGAAAAACGTCGCAATGTAGGCCTCTTTATTCCAGTCATAATAAACTATGAAATATTTTTGCTGTGTATTTCTTTTGTGCATAAGAATTTCATTTCAATGATTGTTTTAGAAACCATGCTTTTATTTTTGTTTCTCTACCTGATTCCCTGTGAGGAATCTGAGTGTATACTGTGAACAGTGAAGCCAGATGTCAATAGATCTTACTTATTCACGTAAAGTCATGGATTATTCATTATTATGAAACAGAGGATCTGCTGAAAAAAATTAGCCACTATTTTCCAAATAAAAGGTCTTTCTGAGTGTTATAATTTAGTTGTTTTGTTATGGGCACACACCCAAGACTTTCAAGAACTCAATCACGTGTTCAAACTAGTCTGCCAGATGTTTATTTTCCATTTTCTCTGCTTTTCCGCTAGCGTTTGACATTGTATTTTTTGTATGTGTACTTTGACATAAATGTAAAAGTCGCACATGAATCTAGCATATTTACCTCAGCCACATTATGAAAGCCCAGTTTTAAATCCCAGTGCCCTCTCTGTAAAACAATGTTGAAGGCTATACTGATCCAAAATATCTAATAATCTCCTGTGAACAGTTGATATCAAGATGTATCTGCTACTTCTGCTCTGTAAAGCCTTCATAACGGCTCTAATCGGAGGTGCTGTTTGTTACTTGGTGATTTCTGATGCTGGTAACTCTTAATGAACTTCTCCTCTGCAGCAGAGGTAGCATTTTGGTCTTGTATTCCTGGGAAGGTCTTCAAGGGAGACAGTTACATTCTGGTGATTAATGGGTTACACAAATGCACTTGTGACAATACGGTTATTGCAAGAAATAGTTCAGAAAACTGACCTGTCTTAAAATGAAAAAAAAAAAAAAAATTTGTACTGTTCAATAACGTATATGATATATCATCGTCTTCCGTCGCCAGGTGCTTGTGCTTTTTTTCCAGCTGCTTTAATCCACACATCTTAGAAATAAGTACAAGCCAAGCAGATTGCTGTAAATTTTACATTTGATGTCAAGGTCACTCGCTAAGTCTGAAAACAAACCACTCAGGAAGCTCATTCACCAGTGATCTATGAAGCAAATGGGAAGAAGAACATAAGCAGGGATAAGGTTCAGTGAAATTAAGTGCTCTTTTATTGCTATGATAACAGCAAAAGTATGTATGTGTGTGTGTGTGTGTGTGTGTGTGTGGGGGGGGGGGGGGTTACTCAATATTAATCCTCAAGACTGTGTTAAATATATCAGAAGAACTTGGACATGTCCTCCATTTTCCTTCACACCTCATCAAAATACTGTATAACATCGTATTGTGCAATCGATAAGCAATTTAGAAGGAATTTTTGGTGAAAGTGCTTTGCTATGCCATTCATGCTTTTTTTTTTTCTGCTGCACTGCTGTCACCATGTTAGAGGATTGGGTCTGCATGACTGCCTTGAGTCACTTATTTTGATTAGTGTATTTGTGTTTGTCCCTTTAATTCATGTTTGACCTCAGATGTTAGGTTCACCCTCTGGTTTTGGTTGTCAGCATTATCAGACACCGAGTGTTGGGCTTAGCTGCTGTTGGGTGTGAGATCCGGTTTTTGCGTATGTGTTAACACTTGGAAAGTGTCCTAAATCCTTCATGGTACAATGATTCTTTGTAAATACAACAACACAAACAGGTCTAGAATCAGAATAGATTAGGTTCTACACAGATTTACTCCCTGGGCGAGACTGCTCCCCTACTGAGTGATCGATACTGATGATAGCGAGGCCAGTGAGACGTTCTTGAGACATGGTTGATCTCAGATATGACTTGATCAACTTCAGTTTTGAAAAGCTCCTCTCTGCTTCAGCCACAGTCACTGGCAGAGTAAGTGTAACCCTGCGAGCAGTCCAAAAGTTGGGGTAGATCTCCGATAGATCCTTTTCAAATAAAAGTGTTGACCTCAAGGAGGGTCATGGTTTTTGATGGCAGGGGAGGGAAGTTCTTGATTTCCTGCACAAGCTCTCCTGTCCAAATCAGAGTGCCCTTCACAGTGCAGTGTGGTGCCTAGCGTATTGCATTGCTCTTCCAGTTCCTCATCTGCAAGACTAGGCTAGCAAGACGGCTAGAACTTCACTGACATGATACAGTAATCATACAGAGAGAACGTTGCTGCATACCTTTATCTTCTGCTCGTTTCTCCTCTTCTTTTCTCTTTTTTCTAAATTGGGTACCTGACAGCTTTGGCCTTTTTCTCTCCATCGTTGTTTATTTTGAAATCGACAATCAACTAATTCCACACCCCCCCCCCCCCCTACTGTCAATCACAACTAGAAGTCAAGACTAAACCAATTCACCTCCACACAATCATTTATTCGTTTTATTACCATTTTTATTAGCCATTTCACATAATTTTGAAAAAACAAAATTCAATAAGTCAAGGTGTTTAGCCCACCATTGGATGGATTTCCCCTCCTTTTGGGAGAGGTGAAATTTCACATGAGGTGGCACTGTTGTTGTTGCCAACTGCTAATCTACTGGGATATTCTACTGGGACAGAGTCAACTCTAAGGTCTGCAGAAAGTGTTCTGAAAAAGAGAAACCTGGAGCTGTGAGGCGTCAGTGGTAACCACTAAGCCACCGTTCCCGCTGAGGGCAGTTCTCTCTGTGAAAATGCCTTGTTGATTGAAGATCAGAGGAAAATTGGTAAGACTGGTGCGATCTGATAAAACAGCAACAGTAACTATCTTGTCACAACTGAGGTATACCGATGAGACTCTTTGAACACACAACATGCCGAACCTTGAAGCAAATGCGCTATAGCAGCAGAAAAAGATCACACCAGATGCCACTCCTGTTGGCTCTGAACAGGACACCGAGGCTACAATTTAGGTTAGTTCACCAAAATTAGACATTAGAAGAATGGCGGGAAAAAAAACTTTGCCTGGTCTGATTAGTCTCATTAGTTTCTGCTTAGACATTTTGATGGTGGGATCAGAATTTGTCATAAACAGCAGGAATGCATGAATCCATTCTGAATTGTATCAACATTTCAGGTTGGTTATATGCAACGGTCTACCTGAGTATTGTAGCCGACCGTGTCCAGGAAAGCTTTTATTTCCAGTGCGATTCTTTTCCTGAGAAGTGCAATTCCAAAACCACACTCTAATTGAGCTAGTGATTACACGTTTGACGTTGATCTGTAGTAGTTGCTAAAGATTTTGGCCAAATTTCTTCAACCTTCTTTAGAAGTACAGAAGTTGATTATCCATGATTTATCATTAGGATACGTTTCAAATTATCCTGTAGGGGTGATGTTCTCTGTACATGTGCTAATGTAGCCAGTCACAGCTGCAGCATACTCATTCAAGTCCACAGTAGAATAGCAAAAAGCATAGTATTAAACTCTCTTGGCAGATAAAAGGGTCTACACTTGACCATTAAATGTCAATTTCCTTAGGACAGTGCTTTTCAACCACCCGCACATCCCTACACCACCTGTTGTTCATATTCACACACTGCCTCCTCTTGT
The DNA here is from genome assembly GCA_030347435.1 of Clarias fuscus. Classification (NCBI taxonomy): domain Eukaryota; kingdom Metazoa; phylum Chordata; class Actinopteri; order Siluriformes; family Clariidae; genus Clarias; species Clarias fuscus. The sequence continues at coordinate 3,168,599 of CM059213.1, read as the reverse complement.
CTTGCCCGAGGCTGATGTGTGGTCTCAGTGGTGAATGGAGTGCGTGTCTAGCAGGAGAGCCAAGTCTGATGTCTCATCTATCTTGTTTTTTTTTTTTTTTTTTTTTTCCGAGTTAGTGGACATTTGCTAGCAGATGCTAGGCCACATGTTTTATTCTCTATGTGTTGCATGTTTGGTCATAAGAAATAAAAATCAGGAAAGACCTTAAAATTAGAAAGTGTGTCAAACTTACACACGAACCTAAACTATACCATATAGATAGATAGATAGATAGATAGAGTGTAAGAAAAAGCAGCAATTATTTTAACCAGACGTTTCCGGTAGCTGTGGTTCAGACCTGCACATCGTTCAGGAGGAATTTTGTCCCATTCTTCCTGGAAGAACTGCTTTAGTTGTGTCACATTCTTAGGAGGTCTCATGTGTGGGGCTCTCTATAAGACAATCCCTAGCATCTCTATTGGGTTGAGCCCCGGACTCAGCCAATCCAAACAGAGAATTTAGTTTTTCTGAAGCCATTCTTTTGTGGCCTTGCTCCGGTGTTTTGGGTCAATGGGTCCACATACTTATTCACACTAGCACTGTGAGGTTTTTATGGGTGTTCTAAATAAAGACATGTAAGATCAGAATTGGTTTGTGTTATTATTTTAGGCCCGTTATATTTGTCAATGCTCTTGAATTAGATGAAGATACACATTTTATAACAAATTAACGCAGAAAACCATAAAATTTCAAAAGGTTCACATATTTTTTATTACCACTATAGATAGATAGATAGATAGATAGATAGATAGAGTAATTAAAGTAAATTGAAATGAGAGATTGAAAGCACAAACATGAGTTTAGGCAGGAAAAAATAAAGGAAGGAGAGGGAAATGCTATAGAAAGGAAGAAAGAAATAAAGGAAGAAAGTATAAGCAATAGTTGAAAGTGGATGCTGCACATGTTTGGGCAAATCTTTCAGCAGAAGGATTTTTTGATTGGCCATTTTTTCATAATTCTTATCAAATAATGAGAACATCTATCCCTGCATTATCATTTTGAAATGAAACAGATTTACTAATTGAATTATTTCACCAGGAAGTGTGAAAACTTCTAATATATAGTCCACATAACTGTAAACTTTTGGACTTTATGATCAATGACGGCAAATGTGTGAAAATATATCAGGAGGAGGAACTACGCCGTCAGTATTACATCAGCAAATATGAAGAAGTTCTTTCCAAGAGGAACAAAAGCCACACTGATGTCTTTCTTTCTTTCTTTCTTTCTTTCTTTCTTTCACACACTGTAATAACACTAAGAATAGTATTAACAATGCTAAGAATATTAATAATATTATTAATAAGATAAAGTTGTGACCTTGTTAAATGATTTCCCCTTAAATTGTTCAGCTGTTGAGCAGTTCCCCCATACACCCCCCCCCCCCACACACACACATAATTCCAGAATGTTTCACTGCAGATGCAGAACATAAATCACAATTAGTTTTCTGTAACGATGAGCAATATCCCAACATCTGTGCCAGCATAAAAAATTTTTTTCAATCTAACAGGAGATGTCTTTGCGTTTATGGTAACTGTTAGACTCTTATTTATGAGTAAGATATTTCTGTTTAACAAAAGCTACTTCCTCTTTGCAACACTATTTGCCCTAATCAAGTTGCGCAATCATCACCCTTGTGCAATATTTTCTATTCTTGCATATTTTGCCGTCTTGCTTGTTGCGTCTATGCTGTATTCCAATATACCGGGAAACATATGACAACAAAATGAGCATCATATCTGATAACTTTGTTAAAAAATAAATAAATAAAATAATAATAATATAGATTTTTTTTCCCCTCCATACATTGATGACTGACCAATCAGACAACCAGCAGCTTATCTCTTCATTGTCTTTCCAAACAAACCCACTCTGCAAAAAAAAAACCCGTTTCAGGATTGACTAGTGTTCCTGTGAGAGATAAACAATAATACCCTCCCTGCTTCTATTCTCATTTTATGTCAAAAGTAGATAAGATATTTACAAACAAACAAGCAAATAAATGACATATTTACCAATAGATGCGTCTAAGACACACTTCTTCTTAGCTTATTATATACTGTATAACTAAAAATTTTGTATTAACATCATCTTTTGGCATAGTGGTTCCATTGTGGGTAAATGTCACGGAAACGTCAGGCTCTGCCCTCAGTCAACGTCCCCAAACACCTGAATTCTAATCACACACACCTGAATCTCATCACCAACACAACACAAATACACCTCACTTCCTTTCACTCAGCGTCTGGTCTCCAATACAGAAAGACTCCATGATCTGCAATTCCCTGCTATCTTCCCACGCCTCGTCTCCTGCCCTCTCGTCTTGTCGTTTCACCTACCGCCATGTTGTGTTCGTCATTCTTCGAGTCTGTGATTATCCGTCCACCAGCTCCAGCACTATCACACTTAAGACATTCCGGTTCAATCTCTCTATCTCTCCATTAATACATATTGTTCATCTTTGTCTGTGGAGTCTGTCATTCTGTAACAAAAGACCAGACCTGCAAAAATTAATCTGACCAGCACAGATCCAAAACAAGAACTGGTGGACCGACTCTGCCAAGCTTTCACCTCACCCGCACAACTTCTGGCAACAATCACTTCGTCTACGAACCAGCACAGACCAGCCAATCCCATGGCATCACCAGCGCCCTACTCTGGTGCGACGGATTTCTCCTTCAGTGTGCGCTAACCTTCGAGAAACAGCCTCACAGGTTTCCCACAGACAGATCAAAAATTGCTTATATCATATCTCTTCTATTTGGCAGCAAAATGGAAATGTAGTACATAATTATGATGATTTTGTTTCATATTTTAAAGAAGTATTCAATCAGTCGGCCAACTTCTCCACCACCGGAGAACAACTGTTTAAACTGAATCAGGAAAATTACTCAATTAATGACTATGTTTCGACTTTACGGACTCTAGCAGCCTCCAATGTTTGGAATGAAGCGGTCTTACTCACCAAGTTCCGGCAAGAACTAGATCCCAACCTGAGGCTGCAACTCGCGGCGCAGGATGACTCCTTAGGCTTGGAAGAGTTCATCAGCACGTCCATCCGAGTTTCCAATCGTCTGCAAGAATGCATCGCCGAAACCTCTGCATCCCAAAGATCTTCCGCAGTTCTCCACTCACCAAAAGTGAGTTCAGTTCCAGAACTGGAACCAATGCAAATGTATCATCACTCCTTCTCTCACCTCACTTCCTCAGAAAGACAACGTCAGCTGACCTAGGGACCCTTTGCTGTGCAGAGAATGAAACAGTGCGGGTTGCACGAGAGGCAGAGCCGCGCATAATCTGTTCAGAATGGGCAGATCCGCAGGCTGCTACCACGCAGAGTTCTAAACAGGCAAAGGCACGGTCATTTATACACGCGGTTGCCAGGCAACGCCGCCATCAGGTAATCAGCCTGAACGAGCCACACCTGGCAGCGTGTTTATTTAAAGGGTCCTGATACCACCACACGTTGTGTGATCATTTAGGTAGCACTGGTAAGGTATCAGGGCCAAGACAAATAGAAAGAAAGAAAGAAAGAATGAAAGAAAAAACAGAGGAAAAGAAAAAGACAAGCGTGCAGAAATTAAAGGAACAGAAGTGCACAAAGCACAAACTCTCACTCTCCTCTCTATAAATCCTCGGCAAGGGCAAAGGCCCAGTGAGGATATAGTTTTTGCTTTATTTTCCAGAGCCCCGTCCATTCTTATGTAGACGGCGGAGCACCGTTTATTGTTATGTTTTCAGTTTTCATTTGTTAATAATCCCATGCTATTTTTAAACGGGAAGGTCTTCCCATGCGTATCACAAACACTCTCACAAACTCCAATTTTTTTACCCTCCTAAAGCTCTGCGTCAGGGCTCTTATCATTAAAAACATCTGCTGCTCTCCATCCTGCACCACGTAACAGTGAAGGGGCATGTCCGTCAGACATGTCCCCATCAACCTCCTTGACCTCTGGTGAGCAATATCTCATATACATGTAAATCTATGACACAATTAACCACCCCTGTGATAATTGATACTTTCCATCAATCTCTTACGGTAAATGCTCTCCTGGATTCGGGGTCATCCGGCAATTTCATCTCCAATTCATTATGCCGTCAACTCAAGATACCCCTGATTCTCCCTCCAACCCAATTTAAAATCCGCTGTGTCACTGGTGCTCCCCCTAGGGGAGGATGGGTTCATCATATCACACCCCCTCTATACTGTACATGCAAGTGGGTTAGCTCCATAAAGAGTTCCTGGTTCTGGAATGAGCCACCACTGACCTCATTATTAGGCGCCCGTGGCTCACAAAGCACCAACCAATCATCTCCTGGGAGAGTGGAGAGATCCTGAAATGGGGGACCAACTGTGTCAAGCACTGTATGGACATTCATCATCAACACCACTTCCATCGAAAGCCCAAGTGACAAACAATCTACGATAATCACTGACATCTACTCCCATTTCAGGGACGTTTTCTGCCCAAGGCGAGCCACACAGTTACTCTCACATCGACCATGGAACTGTGCTATTGATCTCATCCCGGGTAAACCAGTGCCCAAAGGGAAAATCTACTCCTTGACGACTCCCGAACAAAAAGCCATAGAAGAATACATCGAGGAGGGCCTTCGCCAAGTATACATTCGAGTCTCTACTTCCTATGCTGCTTCTAGTTTCTTCTTCTTTGCTAAGAAAGACAGGGGTCTCTGTCCATGCATCGATTACAGAGCATATTTCACAGCCAAATTTAGTTATCAACTTCCTCTTGTCGCTAGTTATCCACTTCCTCTCGTCCCTAGAACAACTATGGGACGCACAGATTTTCACCAAAGTGGATCTCTGGAGTGCTTACAATCTCATTTGAATATGTAAGGGGGACGAATGAAAGACGGCATTCATCACCCCAAGCGCGCACTATGAGTACCTTGTCATGCCGTATTGCCTGGTAAATGCCCCTTCAGTATTTCAAGGTTACATGAACGAGGTGTTCCAGCCAAGCCTAAATATGTATCTCCTGGTATACATCGATGACATTCTCATCTACTTCTGAAACAAGACCGAGCATCACCTCCATGTAACTGAAGCTCTCCGGAGACTACAAAAACACTAGCTGTTTCTCGTAGCAGAGAAGTGTTCCTTCCATCAATCTTCTGTACAATTTCTTGGCTATCACATTAGCAATTCTGGTATCAAAATGGATGAAAAGAAGGTGGAGACCATTTAGACCTGGCCCATTACATCTAATCTCAAACAGCTTTAATGTTTCTTAGGGTTTGCCAACTTCTACAGAAGGTTTATTCAGAAGTATAATTCACTCATATCCCCGCTCACCTATTTTCTGAAAGGCAAACCCAAAGCTCTATCCTGGACTCCCGAAGCCACAAAAGCCAAATCTACCCTCCAGAAAGCATTCATGTCGGCCCCCATTCTTGTTTTCTCGAATCCCAACAAACAGTTCCTTGTTGAAGTTGATGCATCACAATCCTGAGTTGGTGCAGTGCTCTCACAGCAGCAGGGGAAACTTCCTCAGTTCCTTGCCTGTTTGTTCTTTTCTTGAAAGATGTCTTAGGGAGTGAAAAACTATGACATTGGAAACCGAGAGCTTCTTACAATAAAATTGGCACTGGAGGAATGGAGACACTGGTTGGAGGGGGCACTACATCCTTTCACTGTCCCCACCAACCATTGGAACCTCGAGTACCTACAAGAAGTAAAACGCCTAAATCCTTGACAGGCCAGATGGGCGCTGTTCTTTACTCGATTCTGATTTACCTCATATCGGCCAGGAACAAAGAACACCAGCAGATGCTCTCTCCAGCCTCCACGAGCAGGATGAGAACCTGGAACGCCCTGACCCTATTTGTCTCTCCTATCCAGTGACGATTGGAGGACGAAATCCAACAAGCCACTGCCTCTAAGCCCTCTCCACCTGAATGTCCACCCAACCGAATCTATGTTCCCGCGACTCGTGATCCACTTATTCATCAAATGTACACATCACTGGGCACTGGGCACCCCGGAGTCAACCGAGCCCTCTCACAGCTCGAAGAATGCTTCTGATGGCCAAACATGGCCGAACATGTCAGAAGGTACATGGGAAGATGCAGAGAATGTGCCATGACCAAGACACTCGGACATCTACCCTCTGGAAAACTGCTACCCCTACCAATTCCCCAATGTCCGTGGTTACACCTAGGGGTAGACTTTGTCACGGACCTTCCCTGTTCTGAGGACAATACCTGCATACTGGTTATCGTGGACCGGTAACACTGAGGACAACACCTACATACTGGTTATTGTGGACCGGTCACATTATATGTGCTTAACTCTTTTATCTTTGGTCCACTGTGGGTTAGTTTCCTGTGGTGGGTTTGTGTGCATGGTGGGTGTCCTCTGGGTACAAAGAGTTGCAGAACCTGTGACCCTGAACAGGATAATCATTGTAGGGAGTGAATGAATGAGTGTATTATCCAATAATCTAATGATACAAAATGTTCAAAAACTTTATTTAGACATGACCCTTCACTCACTATGGAACCATTTTTTTTCATTGCGTCCTTCAGTGTAAAGACGTCAAGAGGGAAAATGAGAATATTTAAACATACTCAAATGTATAATGAGAAACACTGGAGCTTTTAAAAATTATACTGAATATTACAGATAATGTAATATCTCAAACATTATCAGGCTTGTGTCAGGCATAGTGTAACTGTCTGCTGGATGTTGCCCCAGGGGTAAATGATTTGTAAAGATTTTGATTCCTGCCTTGGATAGGTGTGTGTGTTTTTAATGTTCTCCCTGTGCTTGGTGGTTTTCCTATCATAGGCTTTTTGGCATTCCTAAAGTGTGAACGAGTGTGTGTGCCCTGCATTAAATTGGCACCACGTCCAGAGTGTACACTGCCTCATGCCCTAAGTCCCCTGGAATGGGCTACAGGTCCCGCCGAGACCCTGTTTACAGGTTAAAGCGGTATAGATAATGAGTGAGTGTGTGTGAGAAAGATTTTCTGTGTGTATTCATCTTATTTTAATACATCAAAAGCACTGGTTACTAAAGCAGCAGCCTTTTCATGAAGGATGTAGAAGTAAAGCCATTTTTTCTTATATTTCTGTTTGAAATGTAACTATTTCTTAAACCTTTAAAGTATATAATATGATGTTTATTAAAAGAAATGCCCAGGGGGTACTAGTGTCTCAGGTGGGTGACCTAATCACACTTATTCTTACGCCAAATGACTAAATTTTTACACCTAATCACATAATCACTACACCTAATCCCTAAATTCTTATATTGAATCACACAATTTACATTCACATACATTTAGGCATTTGGCAGACGCTCTTATTATCCAGAGCGACTTAAAAAAAGTGCTTTGAAGTTTCCGTCATTGGATAGACACTTACTGTACACTGTGTTACTAGGTTACTAACTAAGTGTCATCAGTCAAACATAGTTGAAAAGGTTAAATGGGGTTTAAACCTTAACGTAAATGGGGTGGAGGGAGGGTATTAGTCCAAGTATTAAAGAAATGGATACATCTTGAGTTTAAAGGTTGTCAAAGACTCAGCTGTACGGACACCTATTCAATTCAATTAAGTTTTATTTGTAACTGTCATGAACTGGTATGACAGGCAGTTTGGGCGGGTGTTATTGCCGTGGGCAGAAAAAGCAGGCATAAGCGCAGAGGGGTTGTTTTTAAACATAAAAGTCTTTAATTAACAAAAAGGAACGAACAAAACATACATGTACTCTGGAAAGAACACACACATACACAGTCTCTTTTAGCATTCCACATGATTATCAGCATTTCAGACCTTTGTAAGCATTTCAGACCATTAAGCATTTCAGACCGCTTAGGACTGGCACGGAGGCTTAGGACTGACACGGAGGCTTAGGACTGACAGGAAGACTAGAGACTGCATGTGACAGGTAGACTAGAGACTGCACGGGACTGGAAGACTAGGGCCTGCACGGGACTGGAAGACTAGGGACTGCATGGGACTGGAAGACTAGGGACTGCACGGGACTGGAAGACGAGAGACTGGACGGGACAGGGAGACGAGAGACTGGACGGGACAGGGAGACGAGTGACGGGACGGAACTGGAGTCCTAAAGACTGGGGGAACACACACACACTAGAGGCTAGGGGCCCACCCTAGCGGCTAGGGGAGCACACTGGATGCATAGGGGAGCACACTGGACGCATAGGGGAGCACACTGGACGCATAAGGGAGCACACTGGATGCATAGGGGAGCACACTGGACGCATAGGGGAGCACACAGGAAGCTAGGGAAGCACACAGGAAGCTAAGGGGAACATACTGGAGGCGTAGGAAATACACTGGAGACACACCGCACAGTACACACACAAATACACAAAATAAACCAAAAAACACACTTACACAATATTCAACCCACAGAACAAAACAGAGCCCAAATAAAGTAACATGAGTAAAATAAAACATAACCAAACCAAAACAGAACCAAACCAAAAGACATGACACTGACAGGATTAATGCTCAACCCAGTTTCCCAGAACATCCAGCTATTTATAACAATACTAATGAGCTACCTCGGTTCAGGTGAGCTCCAGCATCACCTGACCGAGGTGCCTTCTGGGAAACTGAGTCGACTACAAAACAAAAAAAAACATGTGCGCACAGTGACCTCTGGTGGTAGTCCCTTACAGTAACAATTTTATTTTTAACAATTGACATGTTGCAAAGCAGCTTTACATAATCAAAAGAATTATTTAAGTTTGCATGAAATGTGAATGTTTATGAATTAAAATTATAAGATTGTCCCCGATGAAAAAGCCGAGGACAGTATCAAGGAAAAACTCCCTGAGATGGCAGTAGGAAAAAACCTTGAGAGAAACCAGACTCAACAGGGAACTCATCTTCATTTGGGTGATAACAGATAGCAGGGATTGATCTGCAGTCATACTGGGTGTTTTGAGCCTATAAGTTCAATATAACAGGAGTTGGGTTTAAGTCCAGCTCATTATTGAAGGCTCAGGTAAACTGTAGGAAACTTTGAACTAGTCCTGAACTATTGAGCGACTATAGTCACGAATCCTCAGAGAACAGTTGTCAGCATCAGCCTAGGCCAGGACCATCTACGTGGAAAAGTGGAACCGTTCATCATCACACGCATCTAAGACAGACCACACGGGGCATCTAAGTGATGAGATCTCCAACCAGGAAGCGGGGGTACCAGGACGAGTCAGACAGGTTCATAAGGCAAACTGAGTCCCCCAAATCTGCTTCTTTATCTAAAGCAAATCTATTTACAAAAATGCTTGGCTAAATAAATAGGTTTTTAGCCTAGACTTAAACCCTGAGACTGTATCTGAGACCCGAACATTAATTGGAACATTACTTTGGGGCTTTGTAAGAAAAAGCTCTGCCCCCTGATAAATACATTTTGACTTGGAAAACGAACAAGTCTTGGTTTACGAGTACCGAGTATCATGTATCACGCATGTGCTTCTTGTTTTGACGCCGAGCATCACGTGAAAACATCTGAGCCAATGTTTTTTTTGGAATTGTGGGTAATCGTCTCCCCTGCTTGGTCTTTCACTGATATAATCAACATCAATGCATGCGCATACTGTATAACACATTGACCAAGTGTGTGCGAGTAAAACGTATTTTATTTTGTGTTTGTATGCATGTGTGTATAGCGCGCATGTACTGTTTATTATAACACACGTGTGCATGTGGGTAAAGCAAAAGCAAGTCTCATTAGAGAGGTGAAAGATCCATTTTCTCTCTCTCTCTCTCTTTGTGTCAGCCGGCACTGCACTGCACGCGCCTTTTCACACACACCCCGTCTTACCTCGCCTTCACACACATACACACACACATACACACACACTCTGCTCTACACATTAACGCTGCTCTCTTGCGATTCTTTTCAAAGGTAAAGTGCAGGTTGATTTGTTTTACTTTTACTTTACAGCAGTGATTCCGCTAGTGTGCGCTCACTTGAGTGTCAGAAAGTGAGCGAGAGAGAGATTTCTCATTTATTTTATTGATAAAACTGTTTTAGTTGTGTGTGTGCATGGTGTGAAACTCAAATAAGAGAGGAGGAAAGGTTACGGTATAAGACGAGAAGAGGGAGAGGGGAGGGGCTCATTCCTCCTCTCCTTTACGCACAAGCGGAAACACTTATCTGTCTGTATATATATATATATATATATATATATATATAAATTTATTTATTTTTTTAACGTAAAGGGCTGGCTAATTATGGCCCAAGCACTATGACATCAGCCCTATGTCGTCATAGTGTGTGAAGGGCCCTCTTGTTTTCCTAAGGATTATTATTAGGGTCCAAGCACTATGACATCAGCCCTATGTCGTCATAGTGTGTGAAGGGCCCTCTTGTTTTCCTAAGGATTTTTTTTCCCCAACCTTTTGGACTTTTCGGGGGTCTTAACATGCTCAAAAACTCATGAAACTTAGCAAACAGTTTGGAATCTGCTGCCATCAGGATGCCTGAGAGTCTCGTGGCCCGGGGCCCCCAATGGCCCCCACACTAGATTTTTCACACTTTCAAGTAGGCACACGAAACTCTGTACACATTTAGAGCTCATCGAGCTCTTTCGCACTGCATGTCCTGGTCTAAACTCAACAGGAGGCTGGTTATTTTGGGTAGTTCGCAAAAACGCACACGATGGATTTTGATATACTCCTTCTAGGGAAATTATACAAACGCTACCAAACTGGGCCAAAGAGATCTAAAGACATTGAGGATGCAAAATTGGGGAGGGATTTTCGATATCTTAAACGGTTCAGCCATGATAATGTCTTAAACGTACACCAAAAAATGATTAATAATTTTCTGTGTGGCATTATATTGAGTGACATTATATTCAGTGACACTTTCTGTGACATCACATTCAGTGACATCACATTCAGGAACATCATAGTGTGAGGCTTTTCGTCCAGCACCTGTGGCCTATTGTACACACATACACATCACAAATGTTAACACACACAGACTCACACACCATACACACAAACAAGCACAAAACACAAGCACATTTACTCGTCACACACAGACTGACACATCCACACATCACACACCTCTCTCCCTCACTCACACACACACTAAGCCTCACACTCTAACGCGCTCACATACACACACGCATGCATGCATGCACACAAACACACTCACACATCACACACATGCACACATACATACACCCATATTACAAATGTTTACACTCATGCACACAAACACCTCTCACGACGCACACACACCTCTCTCACACACACACACACACACCATACACACACACACACATTAGCCCTGTATAGTGTGTGATGTGTGCAGGTTGTGCGGTGCAACCGAGTGGCGATGGCTTTATCGAGGTCTTAACACACTCGAATAACACAGGTTGTGCGGTGCGCTCGGGATGGCGATGGCACAGGGTGCTTGGGCCCGTCATCGTTGCTTGCAACTATATTTTCTTTTATTTTTACTTTATATTTTGTATTAAGTATTTTTATGTATTTATTTTTGTCTGGGCTGTGGAACAAATAATTTAAGTTTCCATTATTTCCTATAGGAAAATACAATTTGGTTTACGAGTGTTTTGATATACCTGCTTCCGGAGCAAATTATGTTCATAATCCAAGGTTCCACTGTATTTAAAAATCTATACAGGGAGCCAATGCAGTGTGGATACGATAGGGGTGATGTGCCCATATCTTCTGGTTATAGTGAGGACTCTTGCTGCTGCATTCTGGATTAACTGAAGCTTGTTTATGCACCTAGTTGAACAACCAGACAGTAAGGCGTTACAATAGTCCAAACTAGAGGTGATAAAAGCATGGAGTAGTTTTTCTGCATCATTTAGTCATAATATATTCCTTATCTTACCAATATTTCTGAGGTGAAAGAATGCTATCCTGGTAACATTATCTACATTCAAATGAAAGGCTGGAATCTATAATCACACCAAGGTCTTTCAATGTTGCACTTGATGGAACAGAAAGGCCATTTAAAGTTACGGTTGTGATCAAGTCAAGTCAAGTCAAGTCAATTTTATTTATATAGCGCTTTTAACAATTGACATTGTCGCAAAGCAGCTTTACACAATAAAAAGAAGTAAGTTTTTATGCAATGTATATGAATCAAAATGACAAGATTGTCCCCGATGAGCAAGCCGAGGGCGACGGTGGCAAGGAAAAACTCCCTGAGATGGTAATAGGAAGAAACCTTGAGAGGAACCAGACTCAACAGGGAACCCATCCTCATCTGGGTGATAACGGATAGCAGGAATTGCTCAGCATAATAATGTGTAAGACTGGAAGTTCAGTATAACAAGAGATGTTTTAAAATTAAAAGGAGTCCAGTTTGTTCCCGGAGGCTCAGGTAGACTGTAGGGGATTCCGGTCCTGAGTTATCGAACAACTGAAGTCACAGGTCCCCAGAGCATCACTCAATGACAGGAGAGTCTTCATGGAAACCATCCCCAGCCACCATACGAATCCAGGCAGACCACACGGGGCATCCATGCGACGAGATCTCCAACCAGTAGCAGGACTCCAGGATGGGTTAGACGGCTCCAGAGGGCAGAGGGGTCTGGATCACTGGCAACTCAGGAGCGAAACATGTATAGCTCGACAGAGAGACAGAGAGAGGGAAAGAAGAGGGGGAGAGAGAGAGAGAAGAGAGCAGAAAAGGAGAGAACAGAAAATAAGGAGAGATGGCAGTTAGGTATGGTCACAGTCAGCATGTATAGGTGAATGTATATTTAGTGCAAAGTGCAAGCAGAGACTCCGGCAGGACTAACTATAACAGCATAACTAAAAGGGAGAGCCAGAAGGAAACACAAACATGAGGGCTCCCTGAGATGTAAAGCAACCAATCACCTCACCGTCAACAAACCTGAGTGATCAATGAGAGTGGGGAGGACAGCATCTAAACATACCAGTTCACCAGAATACTCTACGTCTATGAGTCCCCCAGATCTGCTCCTTTACCTAAGGTTAATCTATTTACAAAAATGCTTGGCTAAATAAATAGGTTTTTAGCCTAGACTTAAACACTGAGACTGTGTCTGAGTCCCGAACATTAATAGGAAGACTATTCCATAACTTTGGGGCTTTGTAAGAAAAAGCTCTGCCCCCTGCTGTAGTTTTAATACTACGTGGTACTGACAGGCAGCCTGCATTCTTTGATCGAAGTAGGCGTGGCGGATCGTAAGACACTAACAGTTCACTCAAATACTGTGGCGCGAGACCATTTAGTGCTTTAAATGTCAAAAGTAGTATCTTAAAATCGATGCGAAATTTCACAGGGAGCCAATGCAGTGTAGATAAGATAGGGGTGATGTGCTCGTATTTTCTGGTTTTAGTGAGGACTCTCGCTGCTGCATTCTGTACTAACTGAAGCTTGTTTATACACCTAATTGAACAACCAGACAGTAAGGCGTTACAATAGTCCAACCTAGACGTGATAAAAGCATGAACTAGTTTTTCTGCATCATTTAGTGACAATATGTTTCTTATCTTGGCAATATTTCTAAGGTGAAAGAAAGCTATTCTGGTGATATTATCTACATGAGCTTCAAACGAAAGGCTGGAATCTATAATCACACCGAGGTCTTTTACTGTTGCACTTGATGGAACAGAAAGGCCATCTAAAGTTACAGTGTGATCAGAAAGCTTAGTTCTAGCTACTTGTGGTCCTATGACCAGAACTTCTGTCTTATCAGGATTAAGCAGAAGAAAATTAATTAACATCCAATCTCGTATATCCTGCACACACTGCTCGATTTTAGCAAACTGGTTTTTCTCATCTGGTTTTGCTGAGACATATAATTGTGTGTCATCAGCATAACAATGAAAACTAATACCATGTTTACGAATTATGTTGCCCAGAGGAAGCATGTAAAGGGAAAAAAGCAGTGGGCCTAAAACTGAGCCCTGTGGAACACCAAACTCCACTTGAGAACATGAGGAATGGTCACCATCTAAATCTACAAACTGATAACGATCAGTCAAATAGGATCTGAGCCACAAGAGGGCAGTTCCCTTAATTCCTACTACCTTTTCTAATCTGTGAAGGAGAATACTATGATCAATGGTGTCAAAAGCTGCACTGAGGTCCAGTAACACAAGTATAGTGACGCAACCCTGATCAGAGGCCCATAGGAGGTCGTTTACTACTTTAACAAGTGCTGTCTCTGTGCTGTGATGAGGCCTAAATCCTGACTGATACAGTTCATTTATGCTATTTCTGTGTAGATGTGAACATAGCTGCTGTGATACTACCTTTTCCAAAATCTTGGAGATAAAGGGAAGGTTTGATATCGGCCTGTAATTAGAAAGCAGACAGGGGTCAAGGTCAGGTTTCTTGATTAGCGGTTTAATAACGGCTAATTTAAAGGATTTGGGGACATACCCACTACTGAGTGAACAGTTAATTACTTTCAACAGGGGTTCTATTATTGCTGGTACTATCTGTTTGAGAAAATGTGTCGGTATAGGATCTAATATACAGGTTGACGATTTTGAAGAAGAGATGAGTGAAATTAGTTCCCTCGCTTCAAGGGGAGTAAAGTGTTCTAAGTTCTGATGTGATGTGGTTAGATCATCTGAATTATTTAAATTGTCTGTTTTCAAAGCCTGAATTTTTTGCCTAATATTTATGATTTTATTATTGAAAAAGTTCATGAAATCCTCACTACTGCATGATGTTGTTGTGGAGATTTCTGCAGTGGTCTTGTTTTTAGTTAATTTAGCTACGGTATTAAATAAAAATCTCGGGTTGTTTTTGTTATTTTCTATAAGAGTGGAGAGATACGTTGATCTAGCATCACTGAGAGCTTTTTTTATAGTTCAGGATGCTCTCCTTCCAAGCTATTTTGAATACTATCAATTTAGTTTGGCGCCATTTACGTTCGAATTTTCGAGTGGTTTGTTTTAAAGCACGTGTGTGGTCATTATACCAAGGAGCGAGTTTCTTATCTCTAATCATTTTCCTTTTAACTGGAGCTACATTATCTAAGCTATAACGAAGTGCTGACTCTAGATATTCATTCGCCTGTTCGAGTTCTGTGAAGTCAGATGGCGATCCAATCAAAGTTGATAATTCTGGAAGATTATTGATAAAGCTCTGTGCGGTATTTGATGTAAATGTACGTTTAAGGTGGAAGCGCGGTGCTGTGCTGCATACATTATTACTATAACACGCTTTAATCGAGACAAGGTAGTGATCTGAGATAACTTCAGACTGTGGAATTGTGGTTATATTTCCTATACTTAATCCGAAGGATAATATATAAGTGTGACCTGCTTTATGAGTGGGTCCTACTACACACTGATTTACTCCTACTGAATCCAGTATGGACAAGAATGCTGTTCTCAGAGGGTCTTCTGGATTCTCAAAATGAATATTAAAGTCTCCAGCAATTAACGCTTTGTCTACAGAAACAACAAGGTTTGAGAGGAAATCTGCAAATTCGCAGAGAAACTCCGAGTACGGCCCTGGGGGTCTGTAAATGATGATTAGCGGGATCGACTGAGCTGACTTTATGTTACTATAGAGAACTTCAAATGCATTAGATTTAAAACTGTGTTTTTGTACGAGAGACAGATTATCGTTATAAATAACTGCGACTCCTCCTCCTCTACCAGTTAGCCGAGGCTGGTGTATGTAGCTGTATCCAGGAGGACTAGCTTCATTTAGAGCTACATACTCGTCCTGTTTAATCCAGGTTTCTGTTAAACATAAGATATCAAACTCCTGATCTGTGATAATTTCATTAACAATAACTGCTTTAGATGCGAGAGATCTAATATTTAACAGTCCTAGCTTCAGATCAGAGGTGCCGGCTGCGCATTCAGTGTGATCTGAGTTTGTGGTATCTATGTTAATTAAATTACTAAAACAGACTTTGTGAGTCTTTCTAAATTTATGTTTAGCTCGGGGAACAGACACAGTCTCAATATGATGTACCCTGAGTGACGACTCTCTGCAGCTAGCAGACGGTTGGTTTAGCCTGTCTGTCTGCTCCCTGGCCTGGGCTCTGGATTGTCACCGATTAACTAGGCCTCTTCTGAGACTATGTGCTATACTGCAAGAAATGAGAGCAGCACCTTCCCGAGTGGGATGGACACCGTCCCGCCCTAACAGGCCAGTTTTGCCCTCAAAGTTCCTCCAATTGTCTATGAAGCCCACGTTGTTTTCGGAGCACCACCTGGACATCCAGCGGTTCAGCGACCATAACCTGCTGTAAGCTATGTCGCCACGTCTCATTGGGATGGGACCAGAGCAAACTACTTCATCGGACATCGCCTTCGCTATTTTAAACACCTCTGTAAAGTTACTCTTGCTAACCTCTGACTGACGAAGGCGTATATCATTAGCTCCAGCATGTACCACTATCTTAGAGAACCTATGCTGACCTAGAGCCCTAAGATTACCTGCTATGTCCGGTGCTCTGGCTCCCGGGATACACCTGACCACTGCCACATGTCTCAGTATAGAGTCTCCTATAACCAGAGCTCTTTCAGGTTTCTCAGCGGGTGCATCACTGAGGAGAGCGAACCTGTTGGACACGTGAAGCGCGGAAGAGGTGTGCTCCGGTGGGCTAGCCTTAGCGTTAGCTTTGGCTGAACGAGTATGCCGCCGAGTCGTCACCCACTCGCCCCGCTGTGAGGGCTCTACTGCCGGAGTCGAGGGCTGATTGTCTCCGCCTGCGGCACCCAGACTTTCCACTACAAGATTAACGCTGCTCTCGCGCTCTCTAACCCTCTCTAAAGTCTGGATGCGCTCCTCTAATGCTACTATCTTCTCCGTCAGGGTGCTAACTAACACACACCTATCACAAATAAAATTATCACTAATGACGGAGGAAGAATGTCTAAACATCCTGCACTCCACACACTGAGCGAGCTGAATGGTAGACATGATAACGTACCTTTGTGCCGGAGTTGTGATTATTTGGTGATGGATTCGCTTGTTGTTGGTCAGATGATACGCGTGTTCTCCCAAAAAGCGCAAAAATCGGATAAAGTCCAGTAGTATTAAAGCGTAAAAACGGGAAAAATATATAATTATAAAAAACTAAACAAAATATAATATAAAACGCTGTTCCAAACAGACGAGGAACTTTCGCGGGAACAATACGAAAAACAGGAAGCTACGTCATCAACAGGAACAGGAAGTGAGTCCTGATCAAAAAGCTTACTTCTAGCTGCATGTGGTCCTATGACTAGAACTTCTGTCTTATCAGGATTAACGAGAAGGAAGTTAATTAACATCCAGTCTCTTATGTTCTGCACACACTGCTCAACTTTAGTAAGGTTTTTCTCATCTGGTTTTGTTGAGACATATACTGTTTATATACACACATAAACTGTGGGTCATCAGCCTAATAACAAAAACTAATACCATGCTTACCAATTACAGTATGTTTCCTAGAGGAAGCATGTAAAGAGAAAAAAAGCAGTGGGCTAAAGATTTAACCCTGTGGAACATCAAACTCAACTTGATAACATGCAGAATAATCACCATTTAAATCTACAATCTGATAATGATCAGTCAAATAGGATATGAGCCAGGAGAGGGCCATTCCCTTCATTCCTACTACATTTTCTAATCTGTGAAGGAGAATGCAATGATCAGTGGTGTCAAAAGCTGCACTGAGGTCGAATAACACAAGCATAGTGATGTAAAAGCTGCACTGAGGTTGAATAACACAAGCATAGTGACATAACCCTCATCAACAGGAGGTCATTTACTACCTTACATCTAGAGGAAGTTCAGAACAGAAAAGAGTCTGAATTAATGTCTTCCTCGATCTCTGAGAGATGGTGGGACCAGCCAAGCAGTGCTGGAGGATTGGAGGAAATGTGATGCTGTTTATCCTGTGATTAGAGCTGAGAGGTGCTGGGCCATTTTTAGCTTTGTAGGAAAGCATCAGGGTTTTGAATTTCATGCGGGCAGGTACAAGAAGCCAATGCATGGAGCGGAGAATTGCGGTGGTGTGAAAGAACTTGGAAAGATTGAAAACAAGACGTGCAGCTGAATTCTGGATCAGCTGCAGAGGACAAATGTCCTCAACGACTATCGACCTGTAGCACTCACCTAAGTGATGGTAAAGTGCTTTGAGTGGCTGGGACTCCATCCTCTCCTCACTACCTGACACACTGGATCCACTACAGTTTGCTTACCATTCAAACTGCTCTACATATGACGCTATCTTTCATCTACTCCATACTTCTTTCACTCTAGAGGGGGAATTATGTTAAAATGCTTTTCATCAACTACAGCTCAGCATTTCATATCATAATTCCCTCTACACTCACTACCAAGCTGGAGCACCTGGGATTCAGCCCATCTCTGTGTCAGTGGATCTCCAATTTCCAAACCACAGGTAGTAAGGATGGGCGAACATGTCGCAGCCTCTCTCACTCTCAGCACTGGAGCCCCACAGGGTTGTGTTCTGAGCCCCATGCTGTACTCATTGTACACGCACGACTGCATAGCCTCTACCAACTCCACCACCATCATCAAGTTTACTGACGACACCGTCGTGGTGGGCCTGATCACTGACAACGATGAGACGGCCTACCTGGAGGAGATTGGAAATCTGGAGAAGTGGTGCCAGAGGTAACAACATCCTTCTAAACATCAGCAAGACAAAGGAGTTGATAGTGCAAACCAGGAGAGGAACTGCCAGACCCCCGTAATACACAAGAGCCCAGTGGTGAGAGTGGACAGCTTTCGATACCTCGGTGTTCACTTCACGCAGGACCTGTCATGGTCCTGTCACATTAACACCGTGGTGAAAAAGGCTCGGCAGCATCTCTACCACCTCAGACGCCTAAGGGACTTTAGACTGCCCTCTAAGGTGCTTGGGAACTTCTACTCCTGCACCATAGAGAGCATCCTGACCGGAAACATCACGACCTGCATCATGCAGGACAGACGAGCTCTACTGATGGTGGTGCAATCAGCTGAGCACATCATCCGCACCAAGCTCCCTGACCTGCACTCAATCTATAGGTAGCGGTGCTGGACCAAGGCCAGGAAGATCGTGAAGGACCTCAGCCACCCCAGCAATGGACTGTTCTCTCTGTTGAGGTCAGGAAAAGTGATTCCGCTCCCTGAAGGCCAACACAGAGAGACTGAGGAGGAGCTTCTTTCCCCAGGCGATACGGTCTCTTAATCAGTACACCACACAGTACGGATCTATTTTGGCACATCCACACATCTTTTTTAAACTCACTCTGGACATTCTGGACATTCATTGACACTAGTGGGCAATGAATAATGCGCATAAGTCACTTTAAAGATGCACACAAGTCACTTTAAATATGACACTTTACATCATATTTGCACACCCCCTGGACATTCCATTCTATTTATGTTTAACTCCATTCCCACAATTCTATATTTTCAATATTGTACAGCTAGGATTTTCTTATTTTCCTTATATTTTTCTTATATTGTATATTTTGTATTGTACAGGTATTTTATTCTTTCTTAGTTATATTTACTTTCTATTTTGTTTTTCACACTGCATTGGCTCCCTGTGAAATTTTGCATCCATTTTAAAATACTAATTTTGACGTATAAAGCATTAAATGGTCTCATGCTGCAGTATCTAAGTAAACTGCTATGCTACTGGCTTACGATTCGCCACGCCTGCATTGATCAAAGGATGCAGGCTGCTGGTCAGTACCACGTATTATGAAAACTATGAAAACAGCAGGGGGCGGAGCTTTTTCTTACAAAGCCCCAAAGTTATGTAATAGCCTTCCAAATAGTGTTTGGGACTCAGACACAAAAATTCTTGGCTAAATAAATAGGTTTTAGCCTAGACTTTAGCCTAAACACTGATGGAAAAGAGGATATCTGGGGGACTCATGAACATAGAGTATTATGGTGAACTGGTATAATGTTTAAATGTTGTCTTCCCTACTTTCATTGATCGCTCAGGTTTGTTGACGGTGAAGTGATTGGTACATCTCAGGCAGCCTTCATGGCTGTGGTTCCTTCTGGCTCGCCCTTTTAGTTATGCAGTGTTTAAATCTAGGCTAAAAACCTATTTATTTAGTGATTGGTTGCTATACACCTCAGGGAGCCTTCATGTCTGTGGGTCTCTCCCTTTTAGTTAGTCTTGCTGGAGTCCCTGCTTGCATTCTGCACTAATATACTGTACATTCACTCTATACATTGTGTGACTGTGACCATACCTAACTGTTATCTCTCATACTCTTCTGCTCTCTCCTCTTTTCTTTCTCTCTCTCTATCTCTAGGTTTTCCTTGCCACTGTTGCCCTCGTCCTCTGCTTGTTCATTAGGGACGATCTTATCATTTTGATTCATACGCATTAACATTTCATACAAACTTAAATAATTCTTTTGATTGTGTAAAGCTGCTTTGTGCTTTTGTAAATTGTTAAATGCGCTATACGAATTTAATTAAATCCAGTTCAATACTAGGCGATTGTTGCTGATGTCTGCTGGATCCAGACAGGGTTTCTTGAGGATAGAAAGAACCCTTGCCTTCTTAAAAGCAGCAGGAATGACCAGACCAGATGATACGGAATGGTTGATGATGATATTGTGATGAAGGGAAGGAGGTCTTGTGAGATGGCCTGAAGCATTGTGGGAGGGATTGGGTCTAATGAACAGGTCATAGGATTGGATAACAAAATGATCTGCTGAATCTCATCAGTTGACAGGTTGGAGAATTCTGCTAAGTGAGGGGAGGGAAGGTCCTGAAGTTCTGGTTTAAGGGTTGGGATCAAAGGACTGTAGAATTGCTACAATTTTACCATTGTAGAATGTAGCGCAGTCATCAGCAGTAAGAAAGGATGGGGCAGGAGGAGCTGGTGGGTTGTATGTAATAAGGAGAAGATATTCACTACACTAATCACTACATTCTTACACCTAAACACTAAATTTATACACCTAATCACTAATCACTAAATGCTTACACCTAACCACATAATCACTTAATTCTTACACCAAACCACTAATCACTAAATTCTTATACCAAATGACCTAATTACTACATTCTTACACCTAATCACTAAATTGTTATACCTAATCACATAATCACTACATTCCTATATCTAATCACTAAATTCTTACACCAAATGACCTAATCACTACATTCTTACACCTAATCACATAATCACCAATTTTTTTTTGTACACCTAATTACTACATTCTTAGATCAAATCACTAAATTCTTTTAGCAAATCACCTAATCACTAAATTATTACACATAATTGCTGAATTGGTACACTGAACCATCCAATCACTACATTCTTACACCTAATCACTACATTATTATACCTACCCGTAGCAAAGAAACTCCAAGATGAGATCTCATGTTGATCTCTTCTTTGTCTCCTAGACAGAAATGAGCCATCTTTGAGACTTGAATGAGATTTAGATGTTTTCTTCATCATCTCAATGGTGTCTCAAATGTGGCTAATTAGCTTTAAATCTCAGAGATAGTTCATATTTGTCTTGTGTGTGACTCACATATGCAGAAATGAGCCATCTTTGAGACTTGAATTAGATTTTGCCCATTTTCTGCGTCTTCTCAAATGTGTCTCAAATATGTCTCGTTACCTCTAAATCTCAGAGATAGTTCATATTTGTCTTGTGTGTGACTCATATAATTTTTGTTTCACCAAAGCAGCGTTTCCCACACATAAAGTATATATTACTTGTAAACTGTGCATTTGGGTTTTCTGTTCTGATATGATCCTTAAAATTTTTTTTTGCTTAGTCACATGTGTATAGTTAGTTAAAATGAAATTATATTGAGTTCTCTATATTGAGGAATATATTCTGCTGAAAAAAGTCAGTCTATATTGCATAATCCTGACTTATATACAGTATATTTATTAAAACATAATGCAAAGAATGGCTACAAATTCTTTGGGATTTAAGGGCTGGGGATCTCTGGCAAACAGTGCCATATACACTAAAGACTTTTTAGTAGTTTTTTTTATATACATCTCTCGCGAGACCACAGGAGTAACACAGGAAAACACAGACGACAGCAGACACGGTTAGGTGGTATGCAGTGCTCTTCTTTTATGTTTATTTGTTTTACTTTCAGTTTCACTTTGTGCAATCACGTGGTCACACACACACGCACTCACGTTCACACACACGGTGCTAGAGGTTGGGAGTGCTCGGGAGTGAGGAGAGCGGGGAGGTGCAGAAGATGCAGCCTCCACGGGAGGGTGAAGTGTCGGGTCCCTTTGGACGCGGCGCGCTGCGTCTCAGGAAAGCCGGGGAGGCTGTCGCAGTGCGGGTTCGGTCCATCCGCGGAAGTCTCAGGTGAGCGGGTTTTCCTTCAGGGAGATCCGAGTCTGAGGTGGGGAGAGAGGAAACAGGCGTTACTAATGACGTCAGTTGGATCCTACTCACCGAGGGCTCCGGCCGAGAGCCTTTTATAGACAGGCGTCGACTGCGGGAGGGTGAATGATCATGAGCGACCAGCCGCTGTGGCTTTCGGTGCCCCGCCCCTGCATAGTTGTCCATGGTGCTGAAGGTGCACGGTCTCTCTTCCGAGCAAGAAGTGATAGTGCCTTGTAGAGTGCTGGCTCTGAGCCCGCCGTCACAGCACCCCGCCCCGCTTCGAGCTCGTCCTGGACGATGCGAACAGTGTGTAGCACCTAGATAGAGCATCGGCGTTTCCATGCTGTGTGCCGGATCTGTGCTGAATCGAGAAAGAGAAATCTTGCAAAGACAGAAACCACCGTGTAATGCGAGCGTTTGCGTCCTTTGCCCTCGCCATCCACTGCAAAGGAGCGTGATCCGTGATCAAAGTGAAGTGTCTACCCGTAAGGTAATATTTCAGCTCCTCTTTTGCCCATCTAATGGCTAGGGCTTCCCGTTCGATCGTGGCGTATTTCTGTTCTGCGGGTGAGAGTTTTCTACTCACATATATGATGGGGTGTTCGTCTCCTCCGAAGTCTTGTGATAGAACGGCTCCGAGTTTCTGATGCGTCGGTGTGTACCAGGAAGGGGCGTTCGAAATCCGGATTCCGGAGGACGGGGGAGCTGGTGAGGTGAGTCTTCAGCTGGTTAAACGCTGCTTCTTCTTCCTCTGTCCAGCGGATTTTTTCTGGTTGTCCTTTCCTGAGCAAATTAGAGAGGGGTGCTGCCACAGAGGAGAAGTTAGGCACAAATCTCCTATAGTAATTGACTAATCCCAGGAAGACACGTACCTGTTTCTTTGTGTTTGGACGTGGGTAGTTCCGGACTGCTTCCACTTTTCCCTCCTGAGGTTTCAGTAAGCTGCGCCCGATGGTGCTGAAGGTGCGCGGTCTCTCTTCCGAGCGAGAAGTGATAGTGCCTTGTAGAGTGCTGGCTCTGAGCCCGCCGTCACAACATCCATTAACTCTTCACATACGGGTAGATGGACGGGAGGTTTAGTAGGTTGGATCTCTAAACTGAAGATACGTAGATATGTAGGTTGGTAACAACTAAAGTCAATTACAAAATTGCTTTGTAATAGATAAATGTTTTATTTCAAAATCTAGCTTGTTTATTTAAAATCCAACCACCTGTTATATTACAGTACACCCAGGTGTCTCTAGTTGATCAACATGGCTAACATTTTACAAATGTGTACACCATAATGAATTTATTGAAATTAAACTGGCAAATGGCAAACTTACTTTACATTCTGTACAAATGTCATTACCAATAAAGAACTAAAATACAATATACAGAATATTTTTTTTTATCGAGAAGTGAAGCAATGAGATAATGTTTGTGTTCAGTGATTTCATTCACTTATCATTTAAGACCAAACCTATTTTTATTATACATTTATGACTAAATGTTCAACATTTTTTCATGGCCAACCCAATTAAGCCTACAGTACATGTAGACTCTAATAAAACATAATTTTTCACAATTTCTCCCACACATGCTCTAAGCCTGTAAATGTTTAAGTGGCCAGTGTGTTAGAGAAATGTGCAGCGCATCGCCAGGCCTCTGTGTCAAGTCAGCAAAAACCACTTTATCCATCATTCATCCAGACCGTTAGGTGGCGGTAGCGCACCATCTACTTCGCCTGCCGCCGATCAAATGAAGACCAAGAAGACCGAGCAGACGGTGAAGGTGTTTTTTTTGCGACGAAATTAAAATTAATTATTATTCACAAAGAGTCAAAATGTAACTTAAAACCACAGTCTTAAAAAAAACCTGTGGTATACTTAGCTGAAATTTACACAGCTTACATTTGTTCTTAAATTGCAAGAGGAATTCGAATGCTACCTGTGGGTGGTTTAGCATGTGGATTAGCATGTCTAGGTAACTAACACTTTTACACAGTTTTTTTAAAATGGTAAAAATCAGTCAGTATGTCCTAAGTTAACCAGTGTGGTTTGACATTAAGTTACTTTTTACCTTTTTTTTTTTTTAATAGTAAGTTAATGTTACTATATAATCAGTTTTTGCAAACCAGTAATTTTATTATAGAGTGTTCAGTGTTTAACAGTAGTTACCAGAACATGTAACTTTATGGACATCAGTTAATTATATTCTATAAATAAAGACCAATACATTTGTTTGTGAAAAGGTTATCTTGGTAATTATATACATTTTATTTTAACTGGGTTCTTTCCAGAAGCATGCCACCTCAGGAGACCAAGAATCCAGGAGAATGTTCCGGAGTCTCCATCAGCACCACATCAGTCATGTAAGCAGGAGCCCATGAGCAAGCTCAAGGCCACCTCTCAACCTTCAGACAGTTTGGAATGGAGTAGCTGAATGGTGTTTAGGTAAATCTTACATTTTTTAATATATATATTTCTTGTTCCATTAGATACTAAGCAACTCCAGGAGTTTCAGACTTTGGACAAACTTGTTGGACATCCACCACAAGAGAAGACTGATGTAGCCGGTGAGAAAGAACTTTTCCTGGCATTGACCCGTTCTTGTAGCCCTTACATACAGAAAGCAACCAATTTTCCTTTAAAATTTTTCATCTCCTTTTCGACTAATTTTTTTCACTGGAAGATTCTCGCAATGCTGTGGCCTTTGTTTAACTCTACTTTGAGTTGAGCAGTGTGACACTTAATATCTTTGTCAGGTTTTATGACATTTTGTATAATTTAGTGTCTTGGTTTGCCAGATTTTGCTGGTGTCTGTTATATTGTGTGAATTGTAAATTTGTTACACTGTATGCTGCTAATTGAGGATTTTTGATATGTTCAATAAAACTATAATATTTCTAATTTGTGTTGCATGCATCTCATTTATATCTGACTTTAATCTCATTATGGTCTTATATATGGCTCATTTGCTTCTCCTTCAAATGCAGTTGTTTCTCATGTACAGCTCAGATTTCTCAAATGTTTCTCAGGTATGTCTCACTTTGTGTCTCAGTTATGTCTCTTTGTTTCTCCTAAGTGGGGATTAGGAGAAATAGAAAAGACAAAGTCAAGCTTGTACTGAGACAGCTCAATTCAGTCTCATGAGACAAGAAAAAGCTCATTCTGAGCAACAAAATTTTGCTATGGGTAATCACACAATTACTTAATTATTACACCAAATCACTATTTACTGCATTATCATACCTAATCACTAGATTCTTACACCTAATCACATAATCCCTAGATTCTTACACCTAATCACTACAATCTTACATCTAATCACTATTCTTACACTTAATTACTATATTCTTATACTTAACCACCTAATCACTAAGTTCTTACACCTTATCACAACATTCTTACATCTACTCACTAAATTCTTACACCCAGTTACTGAATTCTTAAACTTAACACCTAATCACTACATTCTTACACCTAATCATTATCTTCTTAAAGCTAATCCCTAAATTCTTAGACCGACTCACTAAATTCTTACAGCAAATCACTAAATTCTTATACCAGAACACATACTCACTAAATTCTTAATTCAAATTAATACATTCTTACACTTAATCACCTAATCACTACATACTTACACCTAAACACTACATTCGTACACCTGATCATCTAATCACTAAATTCTTACACCAAATGACTTAATCACTACACTCTTACACCTAATCACAAAATTATTTCACCTACTCACTAAAATCTTACACCTAATCACATAATCACTAAATTCTTAAACCAAATGACCTAGTCACTACATTCTTTCACCTAATCACATAATCACTAAATTATTTCACCTAATCACTACATCCATACTTCTAACTAAACTAACTACATTCTTATACTAATCCCTAAATTCTGACACCAAATCACTACATTCTTACATCTAATCACTAAATTCTTACACCAATTGACTTAGTCACTACATTCTTGTACCGAATCTCCTAATCACTAAATTATTTCACTTAAATCACAAAATTCTTACACTGACTCACTACATTCTTACACCTAATCACTACATTCTTTTAACTAATCACTAAATTCACAAGTAATTACTAAATTCTTACACTTAATCACCTAATCGACCTACATTCTTACACATAACCATTACCTTCTTACACTAAAGCACTAAATTCTTACACATAATCACCTAATCACTATTTTCTTACAGCTACAGTGCATCCAGAAATTATTCACAGCACTTCACTTTTTCCACATTTTGCTATGTTACACCCTTAATTCTACAGACAATACCCCATAATGACAACTGGAAAGAAGTTTGTTTAAAATCTTGTTTAAAAAACATTCATACATGTTCATTGCATTCTCCCAACAACACTGCTTTTAGATCGTCAGCACTGTGAGATGAAACAGCGCGATATAGTGGCACAATAATGTAAGTGCAGGTGTTGATCTGCTAGGTCAGGGGTCTCAAACTCAGTTCCTGGAGGGCCGCAGCCCTACAGAGTTTTGTTCCAACCTTGCTCCAACATACATACCATGTAGTTTTCAAATAAGCCTTAATGACTTGTTTAGTTGGATCAGGTGTTTTTAATTATGGTTGGAACAAAACTCTGTGGGGCTGCGGCCCTCCAGGAACTGAGTTTGAGACCCCTGTGCTAGGTAGTATGAACAGTTTTAGTCAGTAGTCAGTGCACAAGGGTTGATTTCTTCTTAAATGTCAAGCAGGCATGAACCAAAGGATCTATCAGTGATCTATCAGCTAACCAGGATCTATCAGTGAGTTCAGGCCCCTTGGGATTCATAATGTATACCAATTTATCCTGTACACATTTTATTCTGCATGTATTTGAACTGTCCAAACTCTGTACACAAACCCTGAGGTGGGAATCGAACCTGGACCCTGGAGGTGCTAACCACTATGCCTTTGTGCCACTCAGATTTGTGTTTGCAATGTTTTGTTCGTGTAATGATGCGGATCCCGCGAGGAGCAGAAACGCGCATAAATTGTTCAGAACGGGCAGATCCGCAGGGTGCTACCATGCAGAGTTCTGGACAGGCAAAGGCGCTGCCATTTATAGACACGCGGTTGCCAGGCAACGCCGCAATCAGCCTGAATGCGCCACACCTGGCGGCGTGTTTATTTAAGGTAGCACCGGTAAGGTATCAGGGCCAAAGAAAGAAAGTGAAAGAAATGAAAATAAAAGACAGACAGACAAAACCCCAGCGTCTGCCTGTCTAAGACGCCATCGAGAGAGATAAAGAAAAAGAGAGCGGCATGCATCAGTCCAGCGTGCGTGCTCAGTTTAATAGTTAAAAACACAAACTCTCCCTTGCTCTCTTATAAATCCTCGGGAAGGGCAAAGGCCCAGAGAGGATATAGTTTTTGTTTTATTTTCCAGAGCCCCGTCTGTTCTCGTGTAGACAGCGGAGCTCTGTTTATTTTTGTGTTCTCAGTTTTTCTCTGTTCCCTTTTACGTTTGCTAATTACTAATCCCACGCTATCTCCAAATGTAAAGGTCTTCCCATGCGTATCAATAGCACTCTTACAAACTCTCTCAACCTATTTCGTTGACCCCCCTCTAAGGTCCTGCGTAAGGGCTTTTATAAACATCTCGTGGTGTGGCGCTCCATACCGCACCACATAACAGTTTGATTCTAAATTTGCTTCATTAATTTTATTATTATTATTCCGTTTATTATTTCCCAGGAACCTTGTGTAGTCCAACTAGGGACCCATGGTGGTGAGCTTTGTGGTGGGACCTCCGGTCAACATTTATGCCCTCGTCCACACACACTCCGGCAATTCGGGATCTAATTTGTGAACTAACCTAATCTGCATACCTTTGGGAGGAACCTGGAGGAAACCCTCTAAGCACGAGGAGAACTTGCAAACTCCATTCACACAGTCACTGAGGCGGGAATTGAACCTATTATTATTATTATTATTATTATTGTTATTATAATACTATTATTACTACTAAAACACAATAATAATAAAATGTGGTACATGAATATATATGTATGGGTTATGGTGGTGGTGGTGATGGGGAAGTTTCCTGCATGGTAATTTGGGGGGGGGATCTGGCCCATTTTACCCCCCTCTATAACACTTAAGTCTGCTGAGATGACATTTTCTGTCCATTTCGAAGCTCTTGCGTAAAACATTGTTGCATCACTGCTGATTCATGCTTTTTCACTCCATAGTTTTCTACTTGACCCAGTCTGTGTCACTTCCAACAAAGAAAAAAAAAAAAAAAAAATTGGCCCCAGTGCATGGACTCATGAAATCACTTAGGACCGTGCGTGCGAGCGCGTGTGTGTGTCCGGAGGTGATGTGGGCTGAGCAGGAAGCGCGG